>DXKC01000128.1:0-24508 GCA_031170775.1 Cymbopogon citratus
TTTTTTTGCCTTTTTTGTGGTACATAAATAAAGTATTAAATATGGACAAAACAGCTTGCTTGAAAACTGAGAGATGAATCATCAGTACATGCGGGGTACTGTAGCACTTAGGACTAATTATAGAGTAATTAGCTTTAAAAAATTTGTGTCCTGATTTTAAACCAAACTATATAATTAGTTTTTTTTTATTTCCATCCATTTATATACAGCAAAAGGTGAAAGAAATGGTTACGTCAGGACCCACCTGTCGGTACTCTCGCACAATTTCTCGCTCCACTCCGGTCAATCCCCCCAAATCTCGCCGCCGTCGCCGTCTCCGGCGGTTAAATCCGCCGTAGGCTACTTCCTCATGACCGCTGATCAGCTCCGTGACGCCGCGGTGTCGTCCAATGGGGCTCCCGTACATGGACATGGCCCCATGCGCCCCGCGGCCCCGGCGACGACTCCGACAAGCTGAGCCATACTCTCTTGTTCTGCCTAGACAGCTGCTCCACTGCACTCTACCGATAGTGATAAGTTGATGAGGTTAGCTTCTGAGTTCTGGCTCAATGCTGTCTTTGGGATGCAATGTCTTATGATCTAATTTGTCTTTTATTCTCATTGGTTCCATCCTTCCATGGAAAATCGTTCGAAAGGTGCTTTATGTTCTTTGGGGGTTGGTACTGCCTACTGGGGCAGGCATGGGCTTGTTTCCTCCGGGGGTCAGGAAGCATGAAGGTCTGTCAATGTTAGCACTTTATTACACCAATTGCCATATTGTATACTGTATATTATATATAGAGAGAGAGAACATCCTTTGCAGGAACTTTTTTTGATCCGTGGTTAACTTTGCAAGGACTGAGGGTCTATGGCTTTTACAACAGCTACCAATACCCACGCAGAGTTTGCTGCACTTCTGAAAAATTAATCACTGGAAACTCCTGATCAAGTGAATACACTTCTCTGAAATGTTATAAACTCGTATCAGGCTGGAGGGCGAGGTTCATGTTAATGCACTAAGGATAACTTACATAAAAGATTGGAGATTTTCTCTTCTTGTCAGCCAATGGGACAGGTTGATGAAAAATGAGGGATAACACACTGCGGGTCATTTTGTAACGAGGAGACACTGTAATGGTGAAAATGTCAGCAATTCCACTCACTCTGATGGACATGATGTTTTGAGCAATGATTAGTGCCAATTCCTTGGTTTTTCAGGCTCCAGTGCCAGTAAAATATTGATTAATAACTGCTGCAGTTTCCTAAACAGACAAGTTTTAAGGCTGTAACTCGTGTACATCAGAAATTGTCATAATTTTTTTTTGTACTTGTTACTTCTGGGTTCTATGGTATATGTAATGTAGGAACATAATTCTTGTGAATTGTAAACAGTTGTTTTTTTTAGCAGGTTGTGATCCTTTCATAGCTGAAAGAATAATCTTAATTCTGGGCGTGTTATGATTCTTCCGGGGTCCATTTATTTTTTAACATGCTGTCTACAAATTTGAATGACCTGCATTCGTTCTCGGCATGCTATCAATTGTACTGTTTGAGATGCCCACGTCATGTTGTTCTTTATTATTCATTTGCTTTTGAGAAGGAAAAGGTTGCAATACAATACCCTAGTCCCTCATGCTGAACAAGGCAAGCAGCTCAATTCTACTCTGAATGAAGACGAGTAAAGTTGCAAGCTCTCTTGTGCCCAGATTTTGTTCCTGCACTGCTGTGAGAATCGAGATACAGGATATATTTTTGTATTGGTGTGAAATGACGCTCATCCATCTTGTTCGATGGGTTGTTGTATTCTTAGAGGTATGCTCCTGATACGAAACTTGCATTATTAGCATTACTTTTCTGCTCCCATAATAGTGCTTGTCCTCTAATGAAAGGTCTGAGGAATGAATAAAGTGGTTATGCAGCTGAGAGATCATTGCCTTTAAGCTTTAGCTCTTCACATATGTCCTCTGATTGCATTGTTTATAAGGTATGCCTCCAGGATTTTATTATAGTTCTCTACACTTTAATGCTGAGGTTGTGCATGCTGCTCGAATTTCAGATAAAACTTCTTGTAGATGATGACAAGGCATACAATTATTCTATAATCTTGTGAAGCCGCTAATAGTTCTTTTTAATTGATGAGCACTCTTCTTATTTCATAGAAGAAACATTACATCGTCAATAAGTGCCCAATCTGACTCCTTTGGTTTACCAAACTAATTTAGATATGATGCAGCTTTTCTATTACTTCATCGATCTTTACATAGTTTTGACAGTAATTAGTTAATTATAGGGCGCTCTATGATCAGGTTCCTGAAAATATTGACCACATATAGATTTCTTAGTGGTAAAATTCGATGTACAGTACATATTAAGAAGGGGGTTGTGCCATAGCTTAAAGGTCAACTGCAACCCACTCAGATTTTGTTTGCTTTAGCTTTTGCTTTTTGCTTTATTTTTTCTTACCTCTTTTATCTATATAATTCTGTTCTGTTCTCATCCTCTGTTAGTTTCCTTTTCTGTTCACACTTTAAGCATCTTCTCTTTGCTTGACAAGAGAGGCAGGGAACCTAATATATTTGAGAACGAGGAAGTTATATGTTTACTTTCACACCATTTGAGCATTGTAACTTATGTTCATGCCACCATGGTGGGGCTTGGTATTGGAGCACCAATTGTGCAGGTTTATCATGAGAAATCTTTTATCTTACCTGATGTTTCAAGGGTGCTTGCATGCCTTTATGAGAAGGATGTCAAGTTTGAGACTCACACAGCCTCTTACAAGAGCTTACTCAGACTGCAGGTATTTCGACTCTCCAATTCTAGTAATTTTTGTGGCAGGAAGAATATGTTCGACGATGTGAGCAATTAATCTTCTTGTTGTATTTTCATTCTCTGCTTACTGCAGGCATCATCACATGCTCCAGTCCCATTCTATGATGGCCCTACATTTCTAGAAGGTAATAATTCATTTTTGGCAAAATAACTTACAATTCCATGTCGGACCTTCATTCCTTGGAGTTTTTTTTTTATGTCGAACACTGGAGCTTATATTTTCTACCGCTGGATAATATTCAAGTTTGCATTCGCTAAACAAAAGGGAAGTTTGCTTGGTACTAGGAGGTATGTTGTTTATTAGTTATGGCTAGGAAATTGTCAGAAGGTTGTATATATGACTAGCCTGGCATAAATTTAGACAAATGTATTAACTTATTGACATTTCTCACTTAAAAAATGTTTTCTCCTTCTTGTTCACCCAAAAAGGGAGTGGTTTTCATCATATCATGTACAAAGTGTCAAGTGTGTGCCAATCATTTTGATATTGTAGCTAGTATACTGCGTGTTCAAAGTATGTGCCAGTCAGTTAGCTCTTAATAGATGTAAACAAGCAAATATAGGCAAGGGAATGAATTCATGATGAACTGCTCATAATAGTTAGCTCTTATTAGGTGATGATAGTGATATACACGAAGTGTTAGGGATCCATTTCTTGCCAGTCAACAGAAAAGAGGGTTCAGAAATCAGCAATACCAAAATGGAATTTAAATTTTAGGCATCATTTATTCAAACTAATTTTGAGAGTTCTAATACATTCTTGAAGTGATACAGAACCACTCTGTACTTTTATTGTAATATTGAAGGTCAGCCTTCATAAAAATGTAAACATGAGCTTCACTTAAAGCTGATGGTTCTGCCTTCTATTTTCAGAATCCAGAGAAATCTGCCGTTATATAGCAGAAAAGTACGAACATCAAGGATATCCGTTCCTCCTTGGGAAGGATGCCCTTGAGAGGGCTTCAATTGAGCAATGGCTCCACAATGAGGAGCATGCTTTCAATCCTCCAAGCCGGGCCTTGTTTTGTCATTTGGCCTTTCCCCTGGGTGAAGAAGAAGATGATGATATTGACATTCATACAAGGAAGCTAGAAGAGGTTCTGGAAGTTTATGAGCAAAGGCTCAGTGACAGTGAATTCCTAGTTGGAAACAAGTTCACTCTTGCTGACCTTGTTCACCTGCCAAACTCCCACTATATCAAAGCGTCGAACAAGTTTCTTTACCTTTATGATTCGAGGAAAAATGTAAGGAGGTGGTGGGATGCTATTTCTGAACGGGATTCTTGGAAGAAAGTACTGAGGTATATGAAGTGGGTGGAGGAGCAGAACAAACAAGAACTCAAGAAGAAGAAGCAGCAGCAGGAGGAGGAGGAGGATCCTAGAACCTCTGCTGACTCAAGTCGGCTAGACCCTAGAATGCAGATCAGAACAGAGCCTCGGACAATATTGGTTCCTCCTACTGATACCAGCTCATCATCTTCCATAGTTCCTCGAACAAAGAAGCGTCTTCCTGGGTACACTTCCCCTGATGAATTACTGATATCCTCAAGCCATAGTACTCCTGCTGATAAAACTTCAGCTGTCCAAAGCAAGGAAACTACCATCTTTACTAACCCTCAAGAAATACCACCAACCTCAGTTCAAAGTACTCCTGTCACTTCTGAAATACCACCAGCCAGTTCTATATCAGCCAGAGAAGAGCCTGACCAACCCACTGCATCTGATTTCTACAAGAGTGACAGCACAGGCACCAGTGTTGATTCTCGTGTCAAAGAATCAGTTCCATATTCTGGTCGTACTCCACCAGAACTTGAACATACAGATACTTCTGCTAGCAAGCTCCACACAACGGATGTTCATCATAGGCTGCAGGTTGAGCAGTGGCATTCTGCTAAAACTGGATTAAATGACCTAAAGCATGATGATGCTGATCATTTAGTGTCTACTCAACAAGGAAGACCAAGAAAAGATGTGCAGCAGTATCCATCACAAGATTCAGAACAGGCAACCTTACATTCTGTTCCTCAAGAACCAATGAGTCGAGATGTCTTGTTGCAACTTGAGGATTATGCGTCTTCTGATCAGAGAGGTGCTTTACTGCCCCCTTCTACACAAGAACATGGTGTTACTCCATCAAGGCAAGCAGCAGCTAAAGATGCTCGCAGGAGAATTTCATCCCAAACAGCGTATCCAGGTGGTCAAGATACCAGCAAGCAACCTAGAGACCATGGTTCTGTACCAAGGCAGGGAGAACCTCAAGATGCTATGGAGAAATTTGATGAATCACAAGCTCCAGATTCCACTATATCCAGTGAAAGATTTCCATATACTTCTCAATTGTCTCTCCCAAGACAAGATTTAGATGGCACTCGTCATGCTACTGGACCATTTGAAACAAGATATCCTGGAGATGAAGATACTTCCAAGCAAGCTAAAGACAAAATTTCTACCCCATGGCAAATGACAGACCATGATGCTGTAGATGTCAATGAAGAAACAAAAGTTTCTGAGTCTTCATCGTTCCAAGTGCAACCTTCATATTTTGAGAGGGCCGATGCTCCTTCACGGAAGCAAGGAACAATTGATGACACCTTCAAAGAAACAAGATATCACAGTGTGGCCCCACCTTCCCAAACAAGATATCAGACTCCATCCAAAGCAAGATATCCAACTGCTGAAGATGCCAGCAGGCAACCAAGAGGGACTGTGCCAACCACTAAGAAGAAAGCCGCCCAAGATGATAATGGCACCTCTGAAGAATCAAAGACTGCCGATGAAGTAGCATCAACTGAGCAGCCTTTAGATGCTTGGAGATCACCTGTTTCTCCACGAAGACAAAAGGTCGAGGATTCTTCTAGGTCAGATACATCATTCCAAAAGAGATATCCTTATGATGAAGACGACATCCAAGTTGCCAACACTCCTGTGTCAGGGCAAATTGCACCTGATGGTGATAAAAATATCTTTGAAGAAACAAAACTTCCTGACTCTACATCAACAAGTGCAAAACCAATGTACACACCGCGAACTCCTTTTCCTCCTCCAAAGCAAGCAGAAGTTAAAGATGCTAAGGACAAAGGCAGACAAAGTGGAGTAACCATTCCTGAATCACAGAAAATGGTGTCAGGGGATGCCCAAACCACACATGGAGAAAGGAAGACTGGAGAGCAATCTTCAGATCGTCTGGAAGCTATTCCCCAATCAAGGCCGCCAGAAGCTGGTTTGTCTACCAGAGAAGAAATAACCAGTGAACAGACAGTGGTGTCACCTCTATTGAGCAATCAACCAACTTCTCGAGTTCAACCTGCCTCTGAATCCTTGCAAGAAGTAGCTTCCCCTGGAGGTTTGTCTACCAAACCATCCACCATTGAACAATGGCAGCGTGCAACTGTGCCACTAAATGAGGTCACTTCTAGTTCTGGTGATGGTGAAATTGGAGCAGAGACACCTGGTGTCCAAAGTGCTTCACCATCATTCCCAGGAGCTTCCATAGCTCGTCATGACACTAGTGATGATAAAATGCTACCAACTCCATATTCTGCTCCAGCACATACCGAGAGAGAAACTCTTGATGGTCATGAAATTGTTGATTCAGAGCTGGTCAGCACACCTGATAGACATATATCAGAGGCTGCAAAAATTAGTCAGGATCAAGGCATGGTCCATGAAGATGTTCATGGCGCCAATTTGTCAGCTCATGATGTGGCTAAAGATACCTTCAAAGAAGCAAAGTTTGCTGAGTCTACACCATCTAGTGCAAAACCTAGGTACTCACAACAACCTGCTCCTACTCAAAGGCATGCAGAAGTGGAAGATACTTGGGACAAAGGGATGAAAGGTAGAGAAACTGTTCCTGACCGACAACAAGGGTTGGAAAAATGGGCAGGTACAGCTGGAGAGCAAGTTTCTGATAGTCGGAAAGCAAGTGCTCCATCAAGACATGCAGCAGCTGAAGATGTTCGTGGTGCAGCTGGTGATACAATACAGTCTCCAGATGTTCTTGACACTTCCGAGAAATCTACAGGTGCCTATGAAGAAGCTAAAGGCCCTGGCTCTGTTAAGGAGGAGAAGACATCTATTTACCAGAAGAAGCCTCTGGTAGCACAAGACAGTCAGGAGCAAGCTCATACCATCCCAGCTGGTGAGAAAGCAGATGGTTCTATACGAAAGCATCAACAAGCTTCTGATGCTCCAAATACTTTTGTTGAGAAATTAAATGCTTCAGAACCTGCAAGAGTAAAAACTCACGGTGACTTCAGTGCTGAACAGCCATATAGAAAAGACACCACTGATGACCAGAAAGTGGCACCGCCTCTTTCGACTAGAGAACTAACTCCCCACGTCCAACCTCCCTCTGGACCATCATATGATGCAGCTCTCCACAGAGATTTGTCTAGCAAACCCCCCACCATTTATCAATGGCAGCGTTCATCTGCGCCATCACATGGCGTGACTAGTAGTTCTGGTGATGATGAGGTGGCCAAGTCAACCGTTGATGAGAAGCCAACACCAGTGAGTCAACAAAAATCTGATGAGCAAAGAGTGGAACCACCCGTCAATAGAAGCAGAAATATCTGGTGTTCAACATGCTTCACCATCATTTCCAGGAGCTTCTGTGGATGATCGTGCCACTATTGGTGATAAGTTTGTCAAGCACTCAATTATTGATGAAAGAGTTGGAGAACCAAAACAAATGCAAACATCAAGTCAAGATGCTCATCCTTCTTCAGAACCTACTAAGAGAGAAACAAAGGTCGCTGACTCTATACCATCTAGTGCCCAACCTATACACATTCAGCAACCTGCTCTTACTCCATCAAGGCAAACACAAGTTGAAGAAGCTAGGGATAAAAGCATGCAAAGTAGAGAAACTATTCCTGAACAACAAAAAATGGTGGAAAGAAAGACAGGTATATCTGCAGAGCAATTATCAGATCACCAGAAAGAAATTCGTCCATCAAGACAGCCATCAGCTGAGGATGCTACAATACAGTCTCCAGACACCGTTGACACTCCCAAGAAATCTAGAGCCACCTTTGAAGAATCAATAGGTCCTGGATCTACATTACCCAAAGCAGAAGGTTTGGACTCTCAAGATTCTCAGCTCACGAAAGGAGAATCTACAGTGCCAACTACTGACCAAAGGAAGGATTGGAAATATGCAAAAGATGATGAAAGCATCATGACTGAAGAAAATTCACTATCAACAAAGCGACTTAGGGAGATGTTCCATGAAAGTGCATCCACTGCACCTAAGACACAGCATACCGATTCTGAGGGCTCTAATGCACTGGAGAAAACACCCTCTGTTTATCATAAGGGTCCTCTGGCTGCACAAGACATCCTGGAGGAAGCTCAAGCCATCCCAGCTGATGAGAAAGTAGATGGTTCTGCATCAGAGCATCATGAATCCTTTGGTGATCCATACATCGACGATGAAAAATTAAGTGTTTCTGCACCAGCCAGAGCAGATATTCATGATGATCACAGTGCAGAAGAGCAATATAAAAAATACACTGCCGATGGTCAGAAAGTGGCTCCATCTCTATCAAGCAAAGAACCAGCATCCCAAGTGCAACCTGCCTCTGAACCATTACAAAGAGCAGTTCCTGATGGGGATTTGCCTAGCAAATCATTCACCATTGATCAATGGCAACGCACGGCTGCTCCATTACATGGTGTAATTACTGATTCTGGTGATGATGAGGCAGCCATGTCTTCTAACAATGATCAAAAGTCAAGATCGATGAGTCAAGAAGCAACTCCAAGTTCACAGAGTGTCAATCAGATGGGCAAACAATCTGGTGAGCAAAAGGTCGAACCACCTGTACCAATTGTTGCAGAAACATCTGATGTTGGACGTGCTGCATCGTCACACCCAGAAGCTGCCAGAGCTGATGTTTCCACTATTAGTGATAAGTTTACTGAGCAGTCCAACATTGATGAAAGAATGGGGAAACCAAAACAAATGCAAGCACCAATTACAGCTGCTCATCCTGCTTCAGCACGTACCATAAGAACTCCTGATAGTCATGAAGCTGGTGAACTTTTTCGCACACCTGAGGGCCAAAGATTAGTGGCTGCAAAAGCTACACGAGATCCTGCCACAATCCATGAAGATGTTTATGATGCCAGTTTGCCAACCCATGATGCGGCTATTGATGAAAAGACAGCAACGGATCATGCTAGTGGTGATGAGGTTGTCACAGGATCTTTACATGATCAACAGGCACCGCGACCTGCATCAATTCAAGAACAGCCAACTGTTGAGACTCCACATGACTCTGATTCATTCCAATATGTACATACTGGTGACTCGGGAAAAGCTGAATTGGCAAAACCAACTGTAACTGATCAAGAAGCAACAGTGCCTGCAGCTGGCCCAACATCAGCGGATCCCCAACGTGCTGACATCGTACCAGCTGGAGTAGCCCATTCTGAACAGAAATCTACTCCGTCAGGTAACTGATCTCTTTTGTATAAAAACTAACTGCTGACTAGCCTAGAGAAGATTTGCATCATGAATAGTTGCTCAAAAGTAACAGTTTGCTTTGTTGATTTTAGATAAAGGATCAGCTCGTGCTGCACAACATCCTTCCCCTGTTGAACCAATAAAGGCAGAAAGTAATGTTTCTGCAGCTAATTATACTAATGCGTCGCAAATGATTTTTCGGCAACAGGCCAGACCACCTGCACCGAGCACAATAGGAATTCAAACCTCAGATACCCAGGGTGTTATAGGGAAAATCCAGGAGGTAACTCCTGATAACCGCAGCACTGATGACTCTGGAAAACCATTTGTTCCAAATCAAGAACATGTTTCACACGCATCAGAAGCAATCCCTGGTCAAGAAGAAATGACATCTCCACAAGGCACAAGAGTTTTTCCAACGTCAGATACCCAACTTTCCTCGGCAGATGTTCATGAAGTCACCCCTTATGATCAACAGACTGTTGAGTCAATTACTCCATTGGTTTCAAGTGGAAAACAAGGTTCTCATGTCAGATCTTTCAAACCAGGTGAAGTAGGTCCTGCTGAAAAGAAATTTGCCCCGTCAGGTAATTAGTTTCTCTTTACATGAGATAAACATATTGTTGAGACCCCCCAAAAAAAAACTGCTACACCTTACATTGCTTTCTCCATTGTAGATGAAGAATCACCTCCTTCAGAAGAGTCGATCTCTGGTGAACCTAGGAAAGAGCAAACTGTTATTCCCGCAGCTGAACAGACCATGGCACAGCCAACAATCATTGGTCGACAAGACATACCAGACACAAAACAGGCTCTGACATCAGAAGACGCACTTAATGATACAGCTACCCATGACGATGTTCACCGTATTCGTACCATCGAACCTGCCAGAAGACCTTTATCAGTTGAAGGGGAAGAACTCACATCTGCAACTCAAGCACCATCACCTAGTGTGGCTAGAGACTCCTTCCACACTGAGCTGGAAAATGTTAAGTCAGTGAAGCCATCAGCAACTCAAGATGCTCGTGACATTACTCCTAGTAGTGCACCTGGTGAAGCAGCGCATGCTGAGCAAAAATCGGCCTCATCAGGTAACTATCACCATATAGTGCACTAGCTCTAGGCCGTGACAAAACTCACTATTAATGTCAAACTTTCAGGTCAAGGTTCTGCTGATCCTGCACAACCAGCTTTCTCTCTTGGTCCAAGGAATGAGGAGATTAGAGATTCTTCTCCTTCAGGTATGCTAATTTCCTCTACTGATTCAAGTAAAGGAGATCCTATGGTTGCTGTACGTGATCAAGACAAGGACTCGCAAACAACTCCTGGCCAAGACATATTGTCTACCGAACATCCTTCAGGGAAGGTTCAGGAAAATATACCTGGTGATAAATTGGGCAAAGCTGAACCTTCAAGACCATCCTCTGCTATTCAAGAAGGTAAAGCATCAGCTTCAGGCATACAACTTGGTAGTTTACCAAATGAATTATCCGTGGCTCCACCAGGTAATGAAGTTCTTTCCAGTACAGACTGGACAAACAGTGCGCATTCTAGTAGTTGTACCCTTCAAACCAACTGTCCTGCCACTAGTAAAGTTTATCTTCCATTTCAGGTCAAGATTCTGTCCACTCTGTGCAGACGTCTTTCTCTACTGAACCAACAAAAGAAGACACTGTTGTTGCTCCAACAGATGAAACCAGCACACTTGAAAGAACAGTTGATCAAAATTACATGACACCTGCTGCAGACAAAGCAAAAACTCCCTTCTCGGGTACTCCTGATGCTTCAAGGAAAACTCAGAAAAGTATCAAGGATGATCACATTGATGAGAAACTTCCAAGCCAGGGGCAAGTTTCTCCTGATAGGAATGTTTCTGAGTCACCCCAAGGACGTAGCCCTGAAGCCCACAGTGACGTTGTTGATAAGGAGACAACGCTTGGATCTAGCGAAGCTGAAACATCAAAAACTGGACCTGGTTCAACATCAATCAGTGCTGATGGTCGTTTTAGCAGCAGCGACATGCCAGCAGCAGATTCTTTGCCAGAAATACAGGACCTACAGGACTCTCCATCTGCTCAGAATGTACTTGCTGATTCCTTAGGAAAAATCAAGTCGCCAGGGCACCTTTCAACTGATCAAACCATGGCACCTATAATGAGCCCATCTTTACCTTCGGTTGCTCCCCTAGGTACTGTACCAGGTGAGGAAATATCTAGTTAGCAATAATTGAGTCGACATAGGTGTGCTTCATTATTGTAGGCAAAAAGTTTACTTCATAATTCTTTAGCATTCTGTTGTGGACCTGTGGGCAAAATCATTTGTGAAATAACGTTAAACTATAGATAGTCATCGTATAAGAGATTCTTCTGACTCCTACGTGGTGATACACTAATACCCTTCTCATTCAACAATTTGAACTTACACTATCTGAGCCATAATGTAGAGCTTAAGTTTTTGAAATTGATACAACTGGTGAGGCCACTGTCTTCAAATTACAGGTACAGATTCAGTCCAGACACCACGGCAAGCTTCCACAACATCTACAATGGACTTAGAATCTGCTCCAGACACCCAGAATGGTATCCCACATGGCAAAACCACCCCAGGTGAACAGAAATCTGCTATATCTGCTAATGCTGTTGTTGTTTTCTCTTTAGAATTAACTAAAACTACCTTCTTCGTGGCCAAGAGAAATAGTTCTTAGCATACTCTGAGGTCAATTTCCTTTATTTCAGATCAAGAACCAGCACATACTACAGAACGCCCTTCCTCCACTGAACCAAGGAAAGAAGAAGCAAATACTGCTGCAGGTGATCAACCAAATGTAACACAAGGTCCAGAAACAACTGTTCGACATCAAGCCAAGGCGCCACCACCAGATTCAAGAGAGGCTTTACAGAAATATCAGCAACCCTCTCATGCTGTGCTTCCTTCTGACATACCTGACGGACTTACTCCTGGAGTGCGCAGTGCTGTTGTTGATAAGGAGACAACACAAACTTCAGTCAATGAGCCAAACTCAACACCAACCCGTGGGGATGTGCTGCCTACAAGATCTGTACAGAATCAAGAAGCACAGACTCCTCCAGCAACTCAAGCACCAACTTCTCAGGGTCTACAAGACTCTGCATTTTCTCAGAATGATTCCTCTGGAAATATAAAATCACAGAGACAAGGCTCAACTGATCAAATTGTGGCACCTGCGATAAACTCTGCAGCACCAACAGGTGCTCCGCTAGGTATGGAACCACGTGAGACAGTCCCAGATGAACAGAAATTACCCAGTGATTATTTCAGCTCAAGATTTGGTGTGCATAGTTCTTCTGTTAGTGATAGGGTTGTTTCTCAAATTACAGGTCCAAATTCTTCTCGATCCGAACAGACCCCTTTCTCTACTGAGCCAATAAAAGAAGACACTATTGTTACTGCAGCTGATCAAGCCGAGGACATGCAAATAACTCATCAACAAGCCACTACACCTGCTCCAGACACAGCTAAACATCCATTCCCAGGTGCTCAGGATGCATCGAGGAAATTTCAGGAAAGTATTAGTGTTGATGGGCCAGTGGAGGATTATTCTCCTAAGCCTGCAGCACAGACACAGCCACCTTCAGCAACTCTAGATGTATCACCACCATATGCCTCGAGCCAGGCTAAATCAACTGGGCAAGGAGCCAAGCCACCAACAGGGTACCAAGCATATTCTCCGGAAACTCAGCTTGGTTCGTCACAAACACAAGGCGAAGCTGCCCTAGCAGAACAAAAATTTTTTGTTTCAGGTAATGTTTGAGTAAGTTTCCTATTGGTTAACTAGAGGTGCAGCTTTTTTTCGGTTTAGTAGAAAAAATACAGGATACTAAAATCGAACTACTCCTTTCATTTCAGATGAAACATCTGCCGATACCCTAAAATCACATGCCTCAGCTGAACCAAGGGAAGAAGATACGGATGCTGCCACTGCTGATCAAACAAGTGTACCACCGACAAATGTTACCCGCCAGGTCACAAGCTCAAAACCAGATGCTAGTGACGCTTTATCAAGAGACAATGGACAGATCAGAAATTTGGAAAGCCCAGTTATTGCTAGCCAAGAAAAAGCCTCTCGTGCTGGACGTGCTTCTGAAGGATCTACTCCCAAAGAGCATAGTGCCATTGGAGATGAGAAGAGGACACTTCCATCTAGCCAGGCACAAACATCAAGTACTGGGCCTGATACAGCACAAATTGGTGGTGATGCTCATCTTAGTGTTGCTGGTATGCCAGCCACAAACTCTACAGAGAAGCAAGAGGCAGAGCCTCATGCAGCAACACAAGCACCAACTTCTAAGGGTCTACAAGACTCTGGAAATATTGAGTCACCAAGACAAGTGTCAATTGATCAAAGCATGACAACTGCGACGAACTCAGCAGTACCATCCGTTGCTCCTGAAGGTACTGAACCAGGTGAGGCAATTCCCGATGAACAGAAATTCAACCGATTAACATTCAGTTTGCATAGTTCTGCTGCTACTAATGTCGTTCCTCATATTACAGGTCCAAATTCTTCTCGATCCGTACAGAGCCCTTTCTCTACTGAGCCAGCAAAAGAAGACAATATTGTTACTGCAGCTGATCAAGCCGAGGACATGCAAACAATAAGTCATCAACAAGCCATTACACCTGCTCCAGACACAGCTAAACCTCCATTCCCAGGTGCACAGGATGCATCAAGGAAATTTCATGAAAGTATTACTGATGGTGGGCCAGTGCAGGATTATTCTCCTAAGCCTGCAGCACAGACAGAGCCACCTTCAGCAACTCTAGATGTATCACCACCTTATGCCTCGAGCCAGGCTAAATCAACTGGGCAAGGAGCCAAGCCACCAACAGGGTACCAAGCATATTCTCCGGAAACTCAGCTTGGTTCGTCACAAACACACGGCAAAGCTGCCCCAGCAGAACAAAAATTTGCTGTATCAGGTAATGTTTGAGTAGTTCCCTGTTGGTTAGCTAGAGGTGCAGCTTTTTTCTGGTTCAGTAGAAAAAAACAGGATACTAAAATCGAACTACTCCTTTCATTTCAGATGAAAAATCTGCCGATGCCTTAAAATCACTTGCCTCAGCTGAACCAAGGGAAGAAGATACGGATGCTGCCACTGCTGATCAAACTAGTGTACCACCGACAAATGTTACCCGTCAGGTCACAAGCTCAACACCAGATGCTAGTGACGCTTTATCAAGAGATCAGGAATCTTCTCCTGACGATGGACAGATCAGAAATTTGGGAAGCCCACTTATTGCTAGCCCAGAAGAAGCCTCTCGTACTGGACGTGCTTCTGAAGGATCTACTCCCAAAGAGCATAGTGCCATTGTAGATGAGAAGAGGACACTTCCATCTAGCCAGGCACAAACGTCAAGCACTGGGCCTTATTCAGCGCAAATTGGAGGTGATGCCCATCTTAGTGATTCTGGTATGCCAGCCACAAGCTCTACGGAGATGCAAGAGGCAGAACCTCCTGCAGCAACACAAGCTCCAACTTCTAAGGGTCTACAAGACTTTGCAAATATCGAGTCACCAAGACAAGCCTCAACTGATCAAACCGTGACACCTGTGATGCACTCAGCAGCACCATCCGTTGCTCCTGAAGGTACTGAACCAGGTGAGGCAATTCCCGATGAACAGAAATTCAACCAACTATTAATTTCAGCTTAAAATTCATTATGCATAGTTCTGCTGCTAATAATGTCGTTCCTCATATTGCAGGTCCAAATTCTTCTCGATCCATGCAGACCCCTTTCTCTACTGAGTCAACAAAAGAAGACACTGTTGTTACTGCAGCTGATCAAACCAAGGACATGCAAACAATAACTCATCAACAAATCATTACACCTGCTCCAGACACAGGTAAACCTTCATTCTCAGGTGCTCAGGTTGCATCAAGGAAATTTCAGGAAAGTATGCCTGATGATGGTTACATTGAGCCTCCTCGGGGAAGTTCTTCTGAACCACGTGAAGGACGAACTTTTGGTCCTTATCGAAATAACGTTGATGAAAGGACGATCACATTTCCTTCTAGCAAAGCAAATATTTCTGAGTCTGGGTCTGATTTTGCACGAACTCTTGGTGGTGTTGTCCCTTCAATTGATGAAGGGCCAGCAGAAAATTATTCTCCTATGCCTGGGGCACAAACACAACTACCTGCAACAACCCAAGATGTATCATCTGATGCGTCGAGCAAGTCTAAATCGACTGGTCAAGCAGGCAAGGCACCGACAGGGTACCTAGCATCTTCTCCAGACACTCAACTTGGTTCCTCACAAACACAGGGTGAAGCTGCCCCAGCAGAAGAAAAACTTCCTGTATCAGGTAATATTTTGGACTTTTCCTCTTAGTTGACTATAGTTGCATTGTTTTTCTTAGTGAAAAAAGGATACTAAAAAAAGAGAACTATTTCCGCCACAAGTTATTTTAGATCATCCGCATCAAAATCTTTCTAGAAATTTGTCCAGGCATACCTAGTGATCATGTAAGGATCTTGCTTGTTCAGGCTTGTAAATAACAAATTCCATCTCCCTGAATTAATTCCATCTCAAGCGTAGAGGTATATATATATAATTTGGGTTAATTGTTGATTCTTACCACTTACAAGAGCACTGCATTGAAATAATAGGTATGCATTCTGTTCAGCCTTCAAAAGGAGCTTCATTTGATGTTTTGAGTAATGAGAAAACTACTATGACTCAAGATCAAGTGAACACCCTACCAAATGGCGATCTTTCATTCAACCAAGTAGTTCAGCAACCTGAGAGTGTAGACTCCAAAGGAGTAAACTCTGGAAGGAACCTCGAAGGAGCATCAACCAATGAAGAATCCAAGTCACAACAGCAAGTTGACCAGTTTGGTACTCAATCATTTAAAGATAACAACAAAAATGCTAATGGAACAATAAGGTCTAACATATCGAGAGCATTTGAGGAACTCCAAGAACCACCTTCGAGGCCTATGGGGCAATCAAGTGAAGAACCAGAGGACCAACAACTGGCTGACCAAGCTATTGTTAAACCGCTAGAGGGTAATGAGAAGCAAGCTGAACAAACTAAACCACATGAGACTGAAACTGCTGAGCTAGAAAATGTTGAGGATTCGGAAAATACCAATCTGAAGAACAACAGAATATCTCAAGTGGGAACTTTAGATCAATCAGGAAAACAGCAGCTTGGCAAGAACACAAAAGATGCCCACAACTCAACTGAAGATGCACCAAGTGATGGAAAAGCAGTTAGTAAATCCGAGCACAGCTCGAGATCTTCTGAAGAATCCAAGGTGCAACTACAGTCTGAAGACAATACCCAAGGTCGTCGAACTGATGCACTAAGCTTAGAAACTGGGCATCCTAGCAACAGAGGCCTTCCAGCAAATAGCTATCAGAACAACAGTAGCCAATCTCAGGCAGAAGCTTCAAATAAACCTATCGAGCAATTTTCTCCTGGTATTCAGAACAAGGACAATGACTCCAGCAGATTGGATGACTCAACTGATCCCACGAAGCCTGAGACTTGAAAAACTAAGCACTGGTAATTGGTAAAACTGTGTGTTATGCTTCATCGACCAACACATTACGTTGGAATGCACTACTGAATACTTAAAAGCCAAGCAAGAGCAAGTGTTTTGCGAATTCATCTCTTTTCAATTTATGAATTTATCCTTTTTTCTTATGTGCTTATCCAGTGCGAGTCTAATAAGGTCAGCTCTGCTGCCATCCTTGGGTTGGTGACCTTGTTTGTACTTTACATATAATATTCTTGTGTTGTTCCTGTCCAAGTACATTTTTACCCTGATTTTGAACAATGAGTGAGAATGCAATGATGTCGCCATTCTTGTATATTAAGAGCCCAATAATCAGTGTGTATTCACACTGTTCTCTGCAACTGCTAGTAGTTTGTCCAAACCCTTCTCTAGTTTGAATGTGTATGTCGTCGTGCTTCCTTCTCTTAGGCCTTGTTTGGATGCACATTTATCCACATCAATCCATATGTGTTGAGGTGGACGGGAGTGGAAATTAGTTTAAAGTTCCACTCTATTCCACCTCAACACATGTGGACTTAGGTGGATACATGTGCATATAAACAAGGCCTTAATGAAATGTGCCTAGGCATATTAGCAGAAAAAAACTGTTGTTGTGCTTGTGGCTAAGGCGTCAATAGTTCAGCGAGACGAAGTGGGGGGACAATTCATCTGCACTCTACCCTTTCGAAACTGCAAGTAATTATTGCATGCGCCTCTAGCATCTTCTCTTTGAAGTCTTGGCCTTTAGCATAATATACTCCCTCCATTCCAAAATCATAAGTTGTTTCAGCTTTTTTTTATATATATACATAGCTTTTACTATAGATCTGGATAATATATCTCTAGATGCATAGGAAAACTATGTACAGAGTATGTCTACAAAAAAAAATGAGTTGCAATTTGGAATGGAGTGAGTATATTCTACCAAGCCATGGTGAGTAACGGAACAAAAGATTTTTTTCAACCATACCAACTTTCTCACACAGCGCCACATCTCCAAACTGAGAGGGATAACAAAATGTTCTAGTGACAAACGGATGAGTAACATAACACAAGCGGCACCACAGCAGCCTAGTCATCATCAATCAAAAAGATGAAGACGAGTTTGAAATGTCTGAATCTCTGACTGTCTCAGGCACTCCTTTGTTGGCACTACCAGATGAACTGGTGACAACAGCCTCCTCAGGGTCTACATCAGGCCATGTTGTAGCCTCAGCAAATGAGAACTGGCTGACAGCGCCAAAGAATGATGCGACTCGCATCACACAGCTTTGGGAGAGCATGCTCTCAGCATCAACAGACTCGGGCAGAGGAGGCATGCAGGATGGAAGGAACTCTGCCTTATGGTTTGTTGGTTTGAACAGGGAATGGGTTGCTCGACAGAAGATGAACCTGCAGAAACAATCGAACTGAACTTCAGCCAATAAAATAGTTGGACAGTATCAAATACATGTGTATCAGACTAGAAGATACAATTAGTAGAATTTTGGGAGGCCAGTTCAACATATTGCATTCCTGCAGATGTGAACTAATTAATAACCTATTCCCTCTGTTCTAAATTGTAGTCGTTTTAGTTTTGTCCCAAGTCCAATTAACTTTCATCAAGTTTATAGAGAAGTACATCAACATCTACAATGCCAAATAAGTACACTATCAAGACATACTTCAGGTTGGATTTACTAAATTGATTTTTTACATGTAGGTGTACTTTTCTAACTAGCAGAAGTTAGAGAAGTTTAACTGAGTAGGATAAAACTAAAACGATCTACATTTTGGAACAGAGGAAGTAACAAGAATTCGCTTACAAGCGAGCACAGTATAGTAAACCAATCATTCATATTTCCAGACAAAAATGACTACTTTTGACAGAATGAGTAGAGATTTATGACAAGATTTGACAAGCTCACCTGAGAAGTAGCCTTCTTAGGAGTGGGTCACCTAAAACTTCAACCCAAACAGGATGAAGTGAAGACGATGCAACTAAAGTCGTGGCCCATTCATTTAGGGACAATAACAATAACTCCTCAGCTTTGTTATATGCATCCTACAAAACTCATGTCAAGGCTTTAAATATACTTTAATATCTGAAGAAATTCATTAAAAATATGGGTACCCTGTCGATATCTGTCCCATTGTTGCCAATCATAAGGCAGAAAGCTTGCAATGGAGCTGTGAGGAACATAGTAAATTGGCTACCACTGTGCCGAGTAGAATCACCACTGAATCCGGCAGCGGAAGATCGGGAACTTGGTGAAAGTAGCATGGCAGCAGTCTCCCCCCTTTCAGTACCATGAATAGACTGCAGTTATAAAGGAACGTTATGTTTGACTGTAGATGCGAGATAGTCAAGACTATGGGAAAATGAAACAAAAGTCCAGATATTGCAATAGGTAGAAAGAAACTGAATGAACAGCAAATAAAAATAAGAACAAAATTGCACAAGGCACTAGGTACACAGCAAATAAGGGCACAGAAGAAACTGTCCAATCAAGATGGAAATTCGATCCACAGGTTGCATTTGAATTAAGCAGTTAAATGTTTAAGATAGACAAACAGAGTTTGACAAAAAAAAAACTTCAAAACTTAACAAAATACCAAAAGAGAAAAATGCACATGATATGGCTTATTTGCATATGACAAGTGTACTTGTGCTTTACCTAGAAACTACACAATTTAGTACAAAGCAGTAGACAGTGAATACCAGTGACCAGCCCTTGAACTAAGCAGATAAATGTTTTAAGATAGACAGTCAGAGTTTGACAACCAACTTCAAAACTGAACAAAATACAAAAAAAGGCTTATTTGCATATGACAAGTGTACTTGTGCTTTGCCTAAAAACTACACAATTCATTAATTCAGTACAAGGCATTAGACAGTGAATACCAGCTACTAGACCTGTCCCAAGCAAAGTTGAGGTAGGCCAGAAAAGAAAAGGAAAAGCTCTCCAACCCTCATTGTCCAGTTGGTGGTTGCTCAGTTCTAGACTTTTAGGAATCTAGGGAGGGAAAAAAGATCAAACCTGCCTTGAAAGCATAGCTGGTGCTACTGTCAATCACCAAAAATAAGGGTCTTCTTGTAAATGGGATTAGATCACCAGGGTATATGCAATTTGAACCTAGATATTTCATATATGGCATAAACAATATTCTTATTGAAAAGGAGATAATTATAGTCAGCAAAAGGCAACTTATAATAAAAATGAAAATACAATACCTTCAGTTTCACGGCAGCCTAACCATAGACAAGGTTCTTTGTTTTCCTTTGAATTAGTATGACTAGTACTGGATATGTCAAACTTATTAAAGTTGCTCAAAACCTTTTCACCAGTATCAGGACAAAATCCAGAAGTTCCCATCTCCCCTGAAAGATTTTTTCTAATATTAACTGAAAAATGTCCCTGACACACACAACATGGAAGCAAACAACCCTGGGACACTAACCTGTAGCTGAAAGATATATTAACATGATACCATTTGAAGGCAGCTCCTCACATTTTGTAGCAAGGACCTGGATTTAAACAAACACATTTTAGAGAAAAAAAATGATTAAATAGACAAATAATAACAGCTGCATATTACTGTTTTCTCTTAAAATTTTGAAAGCATAGGTAGAGTCGAATTAGTCTTGCTAAAGAAATCGCAAACATAGACCAACTTAAGTTTCATGTTCAAGCTTCTGCGTTATCACACTTTCTAAGAAAATTTGCAGCCACTCAATCCATTAACTAATGGGTGCACAAATGGTGGACCAGAGAAGTGTTACACAGCATCTCTCATCATCATGCTTCCTTGTCAGATAATTCAGATTACTAAGTCTGTATGATTTATTGCAGATCGCTGCAGTTTTAACCATCCAACTAACCAATTGCATACAAGCACATACAGTGATAGTATTCTCAGGTCTAACCAATTGCATATACCACAGAGCTTCCAAAGATGATAGTGATCATAGTAGTTCTCTTTTACTCAGATGCAAGATAAGTGCACTACTGGATACAGATTAACTCCAGAAAATAGGAGAAAGGCAATGAAATTAGAAACAAAAACTGAAAGATGAACTTACCGTTAGGAAATGTGTCACTGAAGGGCGATAGAGAATTGTCTTAAGTGGATTCGGAGGCAGTGCAGCATCTCTTAAATCTTTCAATAGATTGGGTTGATTTTGTCCACTTTCATCATGGCCGCTGTAACCGTTGTTTAGCGCAAATGAACCACATGGTTCCCATTCGAGGCACTGAACCATTCTAAATACATCTATGGAGAGGTCTGTAAATTTGACCTGGATGAACCACAATGAAATTTATTCATCAATACTAACCCCCACGCCCACTACCCCACAAAAAGGGAATGAAACACAAGCATGAGTAAATGTATGCAAGGAAGATGTGGAAGCATTACCTCATTAGGATAGTAGCTACAAAGTATGGTGTCGCTTAAGACGAGACCTCGCTTCTTGACAGTATGTGGCACAGTAGGAAGCGTGTCCGGAGGCGGATCGAATGCGTAGCTGTACCTGAGCGGCCTCATGTTCATAAACGGTGAGTCTGCTCGCAGGAACCTCGCGATCTCTTGCACGACATGCCTCCACTCCTTGTATTCGGCATCCTGCACATTGCAGCATGACGAGTGAAGATTGGATTATGATGATCAGGTTAACTGGATCGGTCGAATTTGAGTGTGGAACGTTGGAATTGCTGTGGGACACACCTGGAAGGACTTTTTGGAGTCATCGAGGAGCGTGCGTATGTCCGAGGCGAGGCGCGGGACGGTGTGGGAGCGCCTGGCGAGCAGGAGCGCGACGAGGAGGAACCTGGCGAGGAATCGGAGGTGCTTGGCAGGGGAGAGGTGGTGGTCGGCGTCCTGGAAGTAGGCGCGGTCGAGGACGGCGTGGTAGAAGACGAACGCCTCGGAGAGGAGCGCGGTGTCGGCGGTGCGCTGGTACTGGGCGTAGTAGAGGTGGGCGATGCGGGCGGCGATCTCGCCGACCTGCCAGCGGCGGAGGCCCGCCTCGAGGAGGCGGTGCCGGTGCTCCTGCTGCATCCGCCAGAGCTGGGTGTAGGCGCGGAAGGCCTTGGCGAACGCGTCGGGCTCCTGGCGGCCGAGAGGGGGCAGGTCCCGCACCCGGGCGAAGCGGCGGTCCGCCTTGTCCAGCAGCGACCAGAACTGCTCGGAAGTCCACCCGCCGCCGCCTCCGCCGCCGGGGCCGCCCTGGCCTTGCTGCTGCTGCGGCGACGCCGCCATGGCGATCCCCTTCCTTCCTTCCTCCTCCTGTTTCGCCGTCTGTCTCGGGGAAGTTGTCGTGACTTGGGATTTCCCTGTCTAGTCCACCCAGTCACGGGGTGCCAAGTCCATCCGAGCCCAGCCCAAGGATAGAGAAATGAGATGTCATGGGCTGGATTGGCCCAAACAAAACAATTTCACTGATCCAATGGGCCAGAGGAGCACCGTCATGTCTACTCCCTCCGTCCCAAAATAAATGTCATTCTCGCTTTCCGAGAAATCTACGTTTTTAAAATACCAGTAATTATATATTAAAATATATAAATATTTATGTTAAGTAATTAGTATTATTGAAAAGATCTTAAAGTCTAGTTTTTTAACAAATTTATTTGGAGATATAAATGTTGCACATATTTGCTACAAATCTAGTTAAAGTTAAAAAGTTTTACTGACACGTATTCCATAACGACGTTCCTTCTGAGACGGAGGGAGTATGGTAAAGGGCTAGCCCACCTCTGATCCATTCTCCGCTCAAACGGATGATTTGGGAGGTAACCGCTGGCAATTTGCATGTGTTCTGTGCACCCCTTGTCCCACCCAATAACTTTTAACTTGCCAGAAAATTTATATAATCTAATACTCCTATAAAAACAAACTCCACTAGCTAATATAATATTTATATAAGAACAAACCCAACTAACTAATTCTCTCAACATACAAGCTATCCACATCACCAATCTACTTAACATCCATTAGAAGTTACAATTATAGCCATCTAGCACATATAATTATAATAGTTTCTCTTCACCACTAACATGTATGTCAAACCAATCACCAAAATTAATTTAAGATTGTTTTATTTATATAAATATAAATTTAAATAGTCTAATTTTTTGAAAATTGTCTGAAATATCCGCGGCAATGCGCGGGGTATCCACCTAGTTCTCTCAACATGCAAGCTATCCGCATCACCAATCCACTCAACATCTACTAGGTTGCCATATCACCAATCCACTCAACATCCACTAGGTTGCAATTATAGCCAACTAGCACATATAATTATGATAGTTTCTCTTCATCCACTAACTAATATGTATGTCAAACCAATCACCAAAATTAATTTAAGTTTATTTCATTCATATAACTATAAATTTAAATAGTCTAATTATTTAAAAATTGTCTGAAATAAATGTCTGATCCTCATCCAATTTTATCCACGCGTGGGGTATCCACCTAGTATATCTATATAGTTCATACCCACTAAACAATAAATGTTAGCTAAACCTCAGCTCTCGCTTCCACGTCACTTCTCTTTTGCAACCGTCTGATCCTCATCCAATTTTGCCGTCTGATGTTTAGCTAGCCATTTGATCCCGCGTGTGTGCACACACACCTCCAGCCAACAGTCCAACCGAAGAGCCACGTTTGTTGAGCCCAGCCGAAGAGCCAGTAAAGTTTTATTCATTGATTTTCATCACCTACTACATCTGCACACTAGTGGTCAATCAGTGCAGCAAAATCCAGAGTATCCGTCCTCCACTACCATCCCTTCGACTCCGCCTCAACATCCACCAACAGTACATGATATGTGTAGTATCAAACGAACAGGTACATACGTTATTTTCACACATCAAATTCTCTGCTGCAAACACACGAGGAAGAAACTGAACCACCATCAGTTTAAAATAGTCATATGAGAAGGAGACCTTCACTGTCAGGGCCCCTACAGATGGCTTGGGCGGGCATATATTGGCCACCGCGCACGTCGCATGACGATAAGGAGGTCGCCTGTGCTCGACCGCCGTGCAAGGACGAGACGATGCAGGACATGCTGATGCAGACGTGTGCGACCTACGCTAGCAGAACGGATCTCGACGGCCGTATAGTTTTTGACGCTGGAGAGGGGCTGCAGCAGGGGTGTGAATGAGCGGCTTCGACAGGAGATGGGTAACGGTGGCTAATGCCTCCTCAGCGTGGCAACCGCGAGCACAGGAGGCGTGGCGGATCGAGCTCGCCGACGCCGGCGCCGCCATGTGAGGACAAGCCAATCATCGCGGTTCCAGCATCACGGTGGGCGTGGCTGGCATGGAGGTGCAACCGTCGGCGAGCACGGAGGTGCGCATGTCCCAGCTTGGTCTCCAAGGATCTGGGCGCCCTCCCGCGGGCGACATGCAGACGAGGAAGGTAAGCAAGTAAGATTACCGTATATAATGTGCTTGCTTTGTGTAGAGTAATAAAAAAAACTATATTTAGCTTTTGTAGTAGGCAAAGACCATTTCCCCCCTTCTTTTACTGAAGCCATATGTATTCAAAGCTTACAGATTATACATAAGACCATTACGATGAATTTAGGCACATATATCATCCCCAAATTAAATTGTTAACTCCATATTATATAGTTACGAATATATCATTCATAACTTTTCCCCATTAAACTCTAAATAGTGCCATCTAAGTTAT
>DXKC01000130.1:0-20340 GCA_031170775.1 Cymbopogon citratus
TGCTGACACGGCACGCCACGCCACGCCACCCGGGCAGCCGTCGTTCTAGTAGGACCGGGACCTTGTGTTGCTTTCACGATTCACGCACGAACGCGCGAGCACCCGAAGGCGACCGCGCGAATACAATACGCGAAGTTTATCTCGTTTTTTAATTTTCTTTTGCCTGTTCTGCAGCGCACGGTCGGTCCGATCGCCTGGGATGCTGGGTTCACAGCGACACAAAGTTTTCTTTTTCCGAAATTTTAATGTACGTAGTACGTACCCCCTACGAACGAAAAATATCGTACCGACTAAGAATCGCAAGTTGCTTCATAACACCTTTCTGTTTCGACTTGCTGACCGCAGCTTTGCTATGCTATGCTATGCTATGCACGGGAATGTGAGATCTTCCATGCGTCGCGTCGCCTTCGCCTCGAAAGGGATCGAGGCCTTGCGGTTGCGGTCCTAGCCCACCGCTATACTAGCTTCTCGTTTCGCGCAAGCGGCGAGACCGGTTATTACCCGGCTAGCGGCATCCGGGGAAGACGACGCCCGCGCGCCGAGGGTATATTATGAATTCAGTTGCGCGCTTACGCCATAATAAGAATATTAAATAGTGTCACTCCTAGTATACGATGATGAATGATCATTGTTTTTTTCCAAGCTGTTTTCTACTGGTACGTTTAATTTTTCCTTCAATCAACTTAAGGCCCCATTAATTTGGAGGGGCTCTATTTTGCTTCGGCTCCGGCTCCACCTTGAGATGATTTGAAAACAGGAGACACCGTCGGAGCTACACATAGAGGAAGCTTCTTCTATCTCTGTATCGGACTATTTCTTTTAGCAAACTAGCGGTGTTTAGTTGATGGTGGCACTAAAAATAGTGGAAGTGGGAGATGAGAAGTTGTGACCACATAGATCCAGTTTGATGAAGTCACCGTGAGAAAAGTTCATTGCCTAGCTCTTATGTCCCCAAAAGATGTGATTTTGGGTTTGAAGTGAGTCAACTTTGTAGAAAATATTTTTTAGAAAAAATATCAATATTCTCTAGTAAATAGATATATACTATAAAAGTATATGTTTATAATTAATCAAATGTTGATATGATAGGCTCTGTTCGCTTATTCTAATTTCTCCTTATTTACGTTTTTTTTCTCTCACAGAATATTATTGAATCAGCCAAATTAGCCGACTTATCAATCAGCGAAACAGTCTCATAAATATTAGTATTTTTTATAGAATGATCACATTTAAAAACATTTAGTTTTCGAAAACAAGAGTCAAGATGGTTTGGTATAAAAAAGACTGAATAAAAAGATGGACAAGTATGCCGACTTGAACAAAACCTCAAGCAGCTTTTGGATGACCGCTGGCTGTTTGATGAATCTGTGTGTGACATAGCGCCATATCTCTACAGTCTTGTCTCGGCCAGAACGCGTCGCAGACAAACGGTCAGTACCGGTATCAACAACAGAACCTGGGCTCGGAGCATGGCTGGCGGCATGTCCACCCAGACGATCCTCGACTACCTTCACCTTTGGCACCTGGTGGCGAACGTGCACCTCACCGACGAGCCGGACCGGACAGTGTGGCGTTGGACTGCGAGCGGTGAGTACTCGGCAAAGTCAGCTTATGTCATGTTACACTCCGGCTCTTCCACCTTCCGCGGCCACAAGCTCATCTGGAAATCTTGGGCACCGCTAAAAGTGAAGATCTTCCTGTGGCTCGCTCTTCGGCGTCGGCACTGGACAGCCGATAGGCGCAGGCGGCACGGGCTGGATGCCCATGATCAGTGCCACCTATGTGATCAAGTACAGGAATCGATTGACCACATCCTTGCATCGTGCCCATGCTCTAGAGAGGTTTGGTTCTTTGTGCTTCAGGCGGTGGGTATTCAACTACCGTCGGCCGCGGTCACCACCATCCAATGGTGGCGGCATATCAGATCAAGGGCAGCTACAACCGAGCGAAAAAAAAGAGCTTGACACGCTTTTCGCCCTGGTATCGTGGCAGCTATGGAAGGAGAGGAACGCAAGGTGCTTCAGGAACGAGTCGTTGCCGATCGCCGATATGTTGCAAATGATCAAACTTGAGGCGGACCGGTGGATTGAAGCTGGAGCACAGGGGCTGCGGGATTTGACTTCACGGAGTTAGGGGCCTGCTTGCCGTTGCTACCTAGAATGTTATTTATTTCTTTATGTAACAGTCTTTGTTTCTTTTTGAGGTCATCGGCCTCGGCTTTCTTATAATTAAAACTCTCTTCTTCTAATATAAAGATACGCACACTCGTGCGTATTCGCGAAAAAAAAAGCTTTTGGATGTGACGTGATTTGAAAAATGGAAACCAAATCAAAGCAGAGTGGACAGATATTCCTTTTGTTTGGTAAGTGGACATATATTCCTTTTGTTTGGTACGCTGAACATTCAACGGTAATATATAACCAAGTACGTACAACATGGTAGTTTGCACGTTACTTATAATGTTTGACCCCTCATCCTCGGTTTAAAACCGAAAGAAGATTTCATATATGCCTAACAGTCCTCTTATCCCAGACATTATGGTCATAAAACTATAAATCCCCAGGCAAATGCACTCCATATGTCAACAAAGGAAAAAAGAAAGAATGCCTTTCTTTTTAATACGCAAAAGGTTTACGTATCATTATATTAAGAAGAATAACGGAAACATAAAACGATGCGCTTAGGCAAGCATATCCGGAGGTTCTACGGCCGTCGGACGAACCTAGCAAACAAACACCAGGTTCGATATTACACCAATAGATAACAACCGGCTAGGAGTGGAGCTACAACCTACATGGCGGCGTCAAGCAG
The DNA here is from genome assembly GCA_031170775.1 of Cymbopogon citratus. Taxonomy (NCBI): domain Eukaryota; kingdom Viridiplantae; phylum Streptophyta; class Magnoliopsida; order Poales; family Poaceae; genus Cymbopogon; species Cymbopogon citratus. The sequence goes on from DXKC01000130.1 coordinate 2,812, forward strand.
GTCAAAAAGAAAGAAAGAAAGAATGCCTCAACTGAAAACAAAAAAAGGGGGAAAGAATGTAGCCCCAGCCACAACAACAACCCACTTCAATCCCTATCCCATTCCCTTCTGCTATGCAAATCAGACCTGTGAAGGCAAACAAAGGAGGGGGGTTTTCACTCACACCTCATTTCATTACTTCCCTATCCTCCATTTCTTACAGTCAAATGCTGCCTTTTATTAGCAGTAGACTACAACTTCGGAGGTGCTCCTATGAGCAGGGTTTGCGTATGTGTGTTCATAGGGGCGAGTGTGCGTGTGTATTGGGCGCTGCATTGTACCGTGCAATCTAAAAAAAAGTAGACAACAAAATAGGGGTTAAATGCATTTAAAAAAAATAGAATGAAGTTTGGTGGGGTGGATTTGGGCCTTAGCGGGCTACAGGCCTAGCCGGAGGCTGAAAATCACGTAGCCACAAACCAGATACTAAACCGAAAGGCCACAGCAGCAAGAGCATCGCATCCTCACATATTCACCGGGCTCGCAAGCCCACTTAGCCCAAGAAAGCCCAAGACCTAACCTACCTTAGAAACCCGCCGACGCCGCCACGCGAACGCCAATTCCTCCCTCTCTCGCCGAAACCCTCCTCCCCAGCACTCGCTGCCATGGGCAGGAAACCCTCCGCCGCCGCCGCCGCGGCGATCAACCACGAATCCCTCCCGGCCACCACGCCCGCCGACCTCCTGGCCGCCGCCGACTGCGGTGGCATCCACGGGCACGCACTCTTCTTCGACGCCCTCGTGCAGCTCATCCCGCCGCGCTTCTATCTCCCGTCCGGCGACGAGGACCGCCCGTGGTACCAGGGCCTGTCCAAGGCCGCCAAGGCGGCCGTGAAGGCCCAGTCCCGCGCCAACCTCAAGGCCGCCCGCCGCGCACGCCTCGATCCCTCCGCGCCGCCCGCGTCCACCCTCGACCTCCTCAAGAAGAAGTCCGTCGACGGGCAGGCAGCGGAGGAAGAGGAGGAGGATCAGGAGTCAGAAGAAGAGAGCGAGGAATCTGGGGAAGAGGCAAGCTCGGAGGATGGTGGTGATGAGGAAGACGGAGATGAAGAGGAAGAGATGCAGATTACGCCAGCGGCAGTTGTGTCTGAGGACCGTTCGGTGACCTATGAGGAGCTGAAAGAACTCCTTCACCGCCGCATTGCTGAGCTTCGAGGCAACCGGTGCACCAGGCCTGAGTTCTTGAATAAGCCCAAGAAGGAGAAGGGGAAGAAGTCAAAGACGAAGAATGAAAAGAAGGGGAAAGGTGAGGGCAAGAAGCGGAAGCGTGATGATGGCGCCGAAGATGTGGATGGCAAGGGTGGGAAGAAGGTCAAGAAGGAAGCTGAGGAGAAGCCAGATATCATGTATGCAAATGTGTTTGTTGACCCAAAGGAAGCAAGGCGCAGGAAGAAGAGGAGGGTTAAGAACAAGAAGAAGGAGCTGGAGCAGGCTAAACGGTTGCAGGAGGCAAAGAAGGATCCTGAGAAGGCAAGCAAGATTGCTTGGGATACGGCCAGAAGACGTGCTGCTGGGGAGAGGGTGCATGATGACCCCAAGCTGATTAAGGAGAGCTTGAAGAAGGAGGAAAAGCGGCAGCAGAAGCATGCTGCACAGTGGAAGGAGAGACAGAAGACTGTGGACAAGCAGAGGAAGGAGAAGCAGAAGAAAAGGACAGAGAACATCCGGGATCGGGCACACCAGAAGAAGATGCGCAAGATTGAGAAGCGCGAGAAAAAACTTATGCGCCCTGGGTTTGAGGGGCGGAAGGATGGTTATGTCAACGAGTAATAGCTGTATCCAAGGTTGTCTGGGTGATGAGTTACTATATCCTCTTTCAGAGTTCCATTTGCTGATATGGGTAGTTGGTACTTGTAATGGACTAATGGTTACCAGTTCATGGCTTATAAAGTGCCTTTTAATTATTGAATGTCCTACAAATGATTTTGTAGTTATGTAATTGTGTTCTGTTTCACCAACCATGCCTTGCCCTTGCTAGTTCATTTTTACATAAGATTCATGAACTGTCAATGCTGATTTGTGCTTAGGTGGATGCCTGATTCTTTTATTCTTTGTAGCATTGACATGATGGATTATAGTGTTTCTGAGATAGTGTTTGGGTATAGAGGTGTATGGTGTCTTTCATGAGTTATCTTTCAGGGACAAGAGTGAATCGGAACTTCAATTGTGCATTTGTCAACTTAATAATAGGCACATACTGGAATATGGATAGCAATGGTTCCTCTTATATTGTAAACTGTTGTTGCATCTTGTTTGTCAACTAGCATGACTTAGTATATACTGATTCACTGCAGAGTGTGAACAACTCAAGTGTACGTTTGTCAATTGTGTAATGTATTTGCCTGAAAAATCTATATGGTCCGCTGTGATACTCAGCTGGTCTTGCAAGTTTCTGGTGCAAGGAATGTGACCTGGAATTTTCTTTCATCTGCTTATGATCCATTGCTGCTATTATGCAAACATAATTACGGACTTACGGTTTCACATCATCACTACTGAGTTATTTGGAATATCTGGAAGGGGTTTTCACCACAGCCTTTTTCTTTCTTTCTTTTGCTGGGTTGCTGACTTCAGAATTGGTGAAATTACAATGAGATACAAGAACTTAATTATGTTCTCTGTCTAACTTCTCGCAGATTTACCTATTAAATAATATTCATTGTTAAAATAATAATAATCATGTGAGACCCGATCTAGCTTTCTAGCCGGTTTTTGCATCGTGGTGATTAACAGAATCAGCTTCTTGCTGCGGTTGCCGACAGGATCAGCACAAGGAAGCAACTGATCTCTGAAAGAAATAAGGTATTACTGGTAGCTTTGTTTGGTAAATCAAATTTCTTCTACAATCATGATTAACCTAATAGCTGGTCACTATGTATCAGGAAAAACTTATGCTTTAAACAAAAATCAGAAAGAACCTATGCGCTAACCTTTGCGTGTGCAGGGGATGGGTGGGTAGACACATATTGATGCTTCGTGAGGTTGTAGATACTTTGTTTTATTAATGTAATTACAGTTTCTCTGTCATCAAAATCAGTATTATGTAACAATCTTTTACATTGTTCATGAAAAATGACTACATTTTACATTTTGTGAATTATCCAGATGAGGTCATTTTGCCTTGTAGTCGATTGCTTGATTTGCTTCCACCCCAAAAAAAGTTGGAAGGTAATGCACTTGGCTCGGTAAAGGTCCTTAGCCTCCAATACAAGTCTTTGATTGTCTTGCGTTTGGAATTGGCGGTCACATTCCTCTTGTGCATTATGACATAAATTTTAATTTGTTCATTCAAAACAAATGTTAGTCACAATAGCATGGTTGTCATTAACCACCGGAACTTAGATGCTTTATTATGTCTGTGGCCGCCACAAGCAATGGATGACGGTGCATGATATAGCACGATAAGCCCACTGTCCGAGCTCTAGAGAGCGTGCATCCACACCGGAAAGCATCCCAGTAGTGGTAGAACCGTAGAAGAACTGAAGAATAAGAACCAAACCTATCTAGACCACCTCGAATGTTTTTTGCTTCCTTCTCACAAAGACGAAGGCCATACAGATACTCCTTGTTTAGCCGCCTCTAGCATGATCATTCTTATGTTGGCGTTAGCATGATCATTCTTATCGGGATCTATGAATGCTGAAGCAGAGGTCCTAGTTCGGTCATTCAAAGTGTATACATAGAACATACTACAATGCCTTTTCACATTTCTTCTAGCGTGCAGCAACACATTGTCTGTAGTTGGGCAACCGAGCAAGCGCTACCTCCGTGTCATTGCCGCTATCCTGTTTTAGGAAGATCAGAGTAAAGAGCAAGAGGAGGAGGTCTCGGAGACCAACCCAAAACAACTATCGAGATCAACTCATGGTATGTTGCAAAATATGTAGTGAGCCTAATGTAGGTGCAAACAAACAAACAAACTCATAGTGCATCCATATAGAAAAGTTGAGATTCGAACAGAAGAAAAAAAATCATGCAAAAATAAAAAAATAGAGAGCAAAAGCAACAATATTATAAATTAGTCAAAATTAAGATGGCTCGACTTAAGACAAGATCAAAATGACTTCTCTATTAGAGTGGGTGAAGTAATGTTTGCCTCAAAGGGAAACCTGATCTGTCCCTGTGGTTATGTTTGCCAATGTTAAAAGATGCAATCTATGTTAAACCATGTCATAGATAGAAGAATATATCAGAAGTAAAATCCCACAGAAGAGGAATGCCTAAATTTCTTGGATATAACTCGAGTAAGAGGAAATTGTAGCCGCATGAGTTTCGATGTGGGGCTATGGCAGATTGAATGCAACCTTCAAATCCACCCAGTAATGCAATTTCGATATATATACCATGTCAAAGCAGTATGAGCTTCTTTTTCTTTCTTTTGCTGCTTGATAGGAAAGCTCTGGTGCCAAATCTTATGCAATGATGCAGGTCTGTCAAACCTTATGGTCAAATGATTCAGCCATTCATAAAATCAAACTGCTACTTGACTATGTCTTTAGCAGTGCAAATCAAACAGTAATACAGACCAGAGTGGTAAGAGGACTGCAAAACACAATGCATTTATATCATATAAAATGACAAGATAAGCATCACCAAAACAATAGCCTCTTATCATGGTACAGCAGGCATACCAGGTATGCTTTCATCCCAAGAGTTGGCCATGTTAGCAGCTCAGGAGCAATCTAGTGTTTACCACTAGAGGGCAGCATTAACACTTCACACTTCTTCAATGTAGAGAATGTGATAAATGCAAACATCCTAGACACATGAAACTTGAAGAACATGATAATACCGATTAGGCACGACCTTGTGGCACTTCCTCACGAGATGATGCTTCACGCACAGAAGCTTCATCATCACTGGATTCTTCTGATACAGCAGTTTCCTCAGTGGCAGATCCTTCAAGCTCAAGTGCCTCTGTCTCTGCAGCATCGGGCCTAACCTCAGCAACAGTTTCACCAGATGTAACTTTTGACTGAGGAGTTTCTCCACTATCTGAGTCCAATCCAAGCTCCTGCTCAACCTTCTTCCAACCAGACAGCAAATTCTCTGGGAACATCTTTTTTACCTCTGCAATGACCTCTTTGGCATCAGCCACCCTGCCTCCCTTTGCCAATCCCTCAACCAATCCTTTCGTTGTCATAAAATCTGGCACTCTGCGCCTCTTTACGCTATCCTTGAAGATGCCCAACCCAGCATCAAAGTCTCCATGGGCACAGAGATCTGCTAACATGCGCTTGTACGTGGAAGCATCTGCCGAGCACCCCTTCTCAGCTAGGGAGTGGTAAAGGGCCTTAGCATCCTCCAACTTGCCATTCTTGCAATAGCTGCTCATGAGGAAATTGTAGGTGATGGTGTTCGGCTTCACTCCAGCCGCTTCCATCTCTGTCATCACCTCCATAACCTCTTCTGGCTTCCCATGGTAGCCGTAGTACAGAGCCTTCACATTATAAGTTACCACATCGGGCTCACATCCACTCTCTACCATCTCCTTCCACAAGGACTCAGCCTCATTGACCATCTTCCTCTTATACATGGAATCGATCAACGAAGTGTAGGTACTGGGTTTCGGCGAGATACCTTGCTCGCGCATTAGATCCAAGACTTGTTTCGCCTTAGCATCATCGTGGATCATGCAATAGGCCTTGACAAGGATGCTATAGGATGTGGCGTCGGGGGTGATGGAGAACTCCTTGGAGAGGTCAGCGAAGAGGACAGGGACGCGGCGGTAGCGGCGGCAACGTATAAAGGTGGAGAGGAGGGCGTTGAAGGGGAGCGGGGAGATGGGGGCCGGAAGGGACGGCGCAGCGGAGCGGAAGGCGCCGACGGCCTTCTCAGGGATGCTGGCGGAGGCGTAGCAGCACAGGACGGCGGCGAGGTGGGCCTCGGTGTTGGACGCGGTGATATGGGAGGAGAGCAGGGCCTCCGCGTCGGCGAAGCGGCGGGAGAGAGAAAGGCGGCGCGCGGCCAGGGACAGCGCGTGCCGGGTGGAGGCGGCGGAGATGGACGCCGTGTCGATGGCGTCCAGGATGGAGACCGCGCGGTCCGGATCGCGCTCGCGGCGGAGCTGCCGCTTGGCGTCCGACAACGTGATGGAGCCGGGATCGGTGCCGCCGGTGGTGGTCGGGGTGGTGGTGGTGGAGAGCGCACGGGAGAGGCGACGGCCGTGGGCGTGGGCGCGGCCGCCGTGGCGGAGGAGCGTCGCGAGCGCAGCCATTTTCGTGGGCGGCAGCGAGTCGGCGACGAGACGAGGGGAACTGGGGGGAGAGGGCTTTGTCAGGGTTTTCTTCGCTAGGTTTTTGTGACTTGTGATGAGTAGCGCGTGCGGAATGGCCCGTATTGGGCCCAATTGGGTGTTGGGCCAAATTACACAGAAGCATCCATCGCTGATCACTCTGTCGACCCTACCTTCCGCCGCGGCTCGCTCCCGCGCGGCCGCCGGTGAGCGGTGACCTCGCCGCGTCGCTTCCCTCCACTGGGCCACCGCGCTGTCCACGCAGGCCTCCTCGAATCCCCTGTGGGGCTCCGTGCCTGATGCCGCCATAGCCGAAACCTGCTGAAGCCCTAAGCCTCTAGCCGGAAGCAATCATGGACGAGCTCGTGTCGGCGGCGCTGGAGGAGGTGTGCGCGCGGCTCGCGCCGGGGATCCCCGTGGCGGACCTATGGCCGGCGCTCCGCGGCGCGCTCGATGCTACGGGCCTCCAGCTAGGCCCAGCGGTGAAGCGCGCCCTGTGGGCTCGCATCCTTGCGCTCCGCGTCGTCAGCCTCGTGGAGGGGGACGGGGACGGGGCGCCCGTCTCCGCCGGCGACCCCGCGGAGGTGGACTTCGAGGAGGCCGAGCGGCGGGGCATGCGGCTCGTGGCGAGCGCGGGGATCAGGGACAACTTCCTGGGGTTGTACGAGCGCAGATACGCGAAGTCGGAGTTCAGTGCCGTCCAGAAGGCCACGTTGGAGTGTGTTGCGGCAAGCAGGTGCATATCACGCCTTCATTTCAGTTTCGTTAACCAGTGTGTGTGTGCGTGTGTTTGGTATTTGTGACTGATAAGAATTGGAAGATCTTCAATACGTAAATCACTTAATTTATAGATGAAGTTACCTTGCAAGAGAGAATTTATGTTATATGTAAAGATTTTAAAGCTATAGGAGCAGCAATGTGTTGTTATCTTTTCACAGCTGTATGCAGTACATAGCAATTTCCTTAGAACTTAAGTATTGATTATTAGTATTTTCTTTATGTTTATGTGCTCAGTTTTCAAATGGTCCATGCTGACTTATGTGTCAAACGGAAGATGAGCTTGTTTATAGGTATCATACCCTAAAGTTTATATTTATATCTTTGGTGTAACTGTCCAAATGGACATATAAGTTTATATTTATATCTTTGGTGTAACTGTCCAAATGGACATATGACGACTTACAAATTCAGTTGTTAACACGGCACATATGTTTATGAACACGATCAGTTGTTTCATTCAACCTCAAATTAGTAGTATTATTGACATTGTCCAGCAGAATGGTTATTAGCCTTTCTTGCTTTTGTATTGTTTCCAATTTATAAGCTGTTCACATAATGCGGTATGTTCATATTCAAATTCTTTGTCTTGCTTTTAACTATGCTTGTGGTTTCTTACATCATGTTTTCGTTTATAGGACTTCTGGGGTAGCGCAGAGTGAACTTTGCAAGAAATTTAAAATGAAAGGAAATAATTTTCATTTTATTGCAAAAAGTCTTGAATCACAGCGGCTAATAGTTAGACAATCAACTATAATAAAGGTGAAAGACCACAGAGCTGAGAGGGAAGATGCCTCACAGAATAAACATGTTATCAATACCAATTCACTATATCTCTCCCGATATGCCAAAAACTTGAACATGACTTCACAGCAAAGAATTGAGATTACAAAGCCTGAACTACTTGGGAGCAATGAAGAGACCGATGTAGATGCTTTCCAAGAAGATGGAACTTTTGATGTTAACTCCAAGAATGATATATCTATTCATGATTATCTTCCAGCAATGAAAGCCATATGTGATAAACTTGAAGAAGCAAGTGGAAAGGTCAATTTCTCTCACATTTTCCGTATTGAAGCTATGCTAGTGTTTGCTTCAGATTTTTCCAGTTTGCTAATTTGCTTCATTATTTCCCCTAGGCTCTTGTTGTGTCAGATCTAAAAATCGATCTCGACTACAGGATGGCATATGGGCACAGAGCATGGAGAAATGTAAGCCTGCTTGAAATCAGCTACGGTGTGTTTGGTTTGAGGAACCAACTTTTCCTATATGTTCCGCTATCATGAGACATTGGGATCTTTCTGTTACTTTGAGGGGATGACATCATTCCTCATTTTTGTACTCAACATTTGCTTGTGATGAATGAGGGATCAGGTGGTGATAGGTGAATTGATTCTATTCCTCATACTGAGCAAGTAGATTAGGTTTAGATAATTCATTCAACATTCTGCTCCTCAAACCAAACACCCCAAGTTTACACTACTCTGTTGGTCCTTAATTTTCATGAGTTATTACTTAGATGACCTATTCCTCAGGTATTGCATAGGCTAAGAGATGCACAACTTGTTGAGATATTTGATGCCGAAATTGATGATAAGGTGATGCTAATCTCTTGCTATTTCATATTTTCACTTGCTATTTAATGGCACTTTCTAATACTTTTTTGGGATTCATTATCTCAGTTCCTGACGCTTTGTGTCAGGGTGAAAATGTTGGTTTAAACCTGTAAGTCAAAAACTGTTAGGCTTTTAGATAGAAGTGTAGTTTTCATAGGATTTCCAGTAACTTGATGTTAACACGATTCCATACCCCAGTTTATATGCTACTTCAAACATGCATGTTTTTGGAATAAAGAGTCTATGGTTTGCAATTCCATTTTTATTAAATTTGATTGAGAGTACACATGGTGCTGGAGCTGAGACTTTGTACATTTCAACCCAAAGACATCGAATGCTTGACTAGAAACCTAAATGAGAAAACGCATCATCTCACTCATCTTGTCTGCCCTTTGAACTTCCTTCTTTACCAACAGGTACTTTCGGAGCTGCAACAGATCAGACGCAATATAATGTACATAATCTGGCTAGTTTTACAGCCACATAGATGATTCAGTCGGCACTGCACCATGCCTGCTTTAATACTTTTGTGTTTCACATACATTCTTAAGCAACAATTTATAATGTTATTATATGTTTCAGGTTGTCCGCTGTTTGCGTCTGCTGAAAAGATTTGATCCAAATGAGTTTCAGCCAAAAAGTATAGCCTCAAATTTTAAATTTGTAAAAAAAGGTCAGGCAACTGATCAAATTTTGGAACTTCCACTAGAGAACTGTATATATGATATGATCAGTGCCCAAGGGACAAAAGGTATTACACTTGTCGAGGTACTTCTCTGAACCTTAAATTGGTGCAACTTTGTGGTATTATGCGTTTTCAATGATATGCTAGCTAGACTGGTGCTTCCATAATCCTATTATTGCAGTGCTGTTGTGCTTCCTTTCTAGTTATGCATGTTATCGTTACCTAGTTTCTTCTTCAATAATTGATTATGGTTGCTTAAAAACAGTTTGAAGATATTTGTTTTGCTTGGTTGTGGACTAGTTTCAGCAATAGGTTATTTTATTTATGGACCTGGAAACATGAATAATTTCTCATGCAAAGATACAGCAACTTCCGGGGACAGTAATAACATTGTTGCTTGACTCAATAAGCCATTATTCTTCCTAGTGGAAAAAGTAGATCCATGAGCAAAACCTCCTGTGTTGAACCCCACAATGCATTGATTATCAGTATATGGAGAAGCTTGAATACATATCGAGTATATAGGGATTTTGTTTGCTTATCTCATCTGTTGTGGGATGATAGTCTGTTTTTGTTTATCTTAAAATTAGTAACTATTGTCTAATGCAACTTCTGATTAGATTGGCAAACGTCTTGGACTCAACAATTCGAAAAAACTTCATAAACGAGTATCATCCATGCTAAAAAAATTCGACCTAACATGGGAAGCAGAAGTTCCAGACAAGACATCACAGTACCGAATTTGGACTTCAAAAAACTTCTCACTCTACAAAGCTGGTACTGCTCTGCAAAATTTTGAGGCACTATCAGAAGACTGTGATGATTGTTCGGATTTGTGGTCCATAGTTCCATTGAAAGGTTTGGATACTTTGGAATCACCTAGTTCACATGGAAAACTACTCTTGCTTGAAGAAGAGAGCCATGTCGAACCAGTTGGACCTCATATCCAGAACAACCTTGATGCTCCTGCTGTAGTTTCTCAGTTAGTTGAAGCAGGTACAATGACTTATATTTGCATAATTTATCTCTTCATTTTGTTAAGGTTCTGTGGTTAATATCTTTGGGGATTGCCATGCTGCAGTAAGCGCTTGCAGTTTCTGTACTGTCTAATAAACTGTGCCATGCTTTGACTCTAAGATCACTAGTAGATCCATAGAGCTTAAGCTTTTCCGAAGCATATATCTGATTAATAAATCTATAGCTGGGCAATATAATCTGTTTCAAATCCTGCATATGTTTTCCTCAAAGAGTCGTAAAATCACGAAGGGCACACTTTTGGTTGGTTTCTAGATTCACGAGTTTATTGATTTTTCAGCTAAGGGTGGTTATTAGTTCTAAATATCTTGATTTTGCGGGCTACTGCTTCTCTAGTTCCTGTATATTGTTAAGTTTCTTCATATGGGATTAGTCATCTTTCCCTTGGCAAACTGGCAAGCTATATGTTTAGGTTGCAACCAAATTGCTACTGAACTCAATGTAAGTGATCATGTGCTTTTCTCTTAGATAAAGTTGCTTTGGGTCAGAGGAAGAGGCGTCGGTGCCGTCCATTAACTTCTGATGATCAACGCCATAAAAGGATTCTACACATGTTAAAGGTTGCTTCCCAAGTATTTGTCAATTGAGATTCTTTGCATAAATGATCTATCAAATGCAAATGTGTATGTATTTTAATATTTGTGACAGTTCAATAGTGGATGTCATGGCATGGAATTTACTCTATATTTGATATTTGATGCATTACCTGTTCCATATTTCAGCTGCATTGTGTATGCACCCTGTCATATGCTGGTCTTATTTATCTTATTATTTATTTATTGTTTTTGCTCTTGTTTACTTCCTGTTTTCCTAATTTAGAATTGCAGAAATGGGTCAGTTTTTTCCTGGGCGTGTTGATTTTAGGCCAGTATGTTTTTTAATGGGGGTGGGGTGGGGTTCACCCTCTGATTCAAGATAAGCATCCCTGGTTTTTGCAATTTGCATATGGCATGGTGATATGCTAGTATGGTATCGATAGTTACTCTAGAATTTCATATTTTTTCTTCCAGATAAAACTATTTGATTATAGTCTACTATTTTGTATTTTTTACATATTAAACTATTTTAATTGTTTATATTTCTTCAAAAGGGTTAGGCAGTGTATATTGTAGTCACCATAACCTGAGACAAGCCTATTTATTGTGAGCTTTGATATATTTTCACATGCATTCATGTCCTTGTCACCCGGTAATACTATCCTTATTTTCAAATATATATTGTTCATTTCAAATCTGTGCAGTCAGAGCCTCTGGTTATGTCAAACTAACTAAATGAACTGTATGAGTTGGTAGTTTGGAAAACTGCCAGTGTATTCGTTAAGTATTTTTTTTAGCAATATAACAGTTTTTACAACTCTACTATCATTTTCATATATAATAATGTTCAAAGTAGCATATTGTAGACCACCTGATATATTTTTGAATGGAGCGAGTGTTAGTAACAGCAACTTTCAGCTTCCAATGTTTTCCTTTTCTGTGTGTATTCATGTTCTTGCTAGCCCTTTGTGTGCCTTAAGCATGTATAGTTATATTTGATCATTCTGTTTGCCGTTTCTCTTTTGGGCCTTTGCAGAAGAAGAAATTTGTACTGAAGGTGGAGTTACATAAATGGTTAGAACGTCTTGAAAAGAAGGACGGAAAAATAATGGATAGGAAGACATTGACTCGCACGCTGAATAAGCTTCAGCAAGAGGGAATCTGTAAATGTATCAAAGTCAGTGTTCCCTTGGTCACAAACTATACTCGCAGTCGTCTCATTGATGTAATACTGCATTCTTCTGTTGGAGACTTGTCACCAGAACTTGTGGATCAATTTAGGATCAGACAAAGGAACTTTGACACTCAATCTCGCGCAGGTGCAGCAGCTAAAGTGAAGCAAAATCAACATATGACTGCCATACCTGGCCTGAGAATTTCACGCAGAGTTAAAGTTTACAAACCATTACTATTAGAAGCTATGTATGCAAATGGATTTATAGGTGCAAAGATGATTCGAGCAAAGTTATTTCATAAATTTCTGTGGGCCTATGTCAATTCTTTGCCAAATTGGTGCAATGCGTTTGGTTGTGCCAAAGAAGGGCACTATGATAAGAGCCTTAATCAATCATGCCTGTTATTTTCTATGGAAGCAGCTACGAAAGAAATGCCCCTTGAACTCTTTCTACAAGTTGTTGGGTCAGCAAAGAAGATTGATAACATGATAACTTGGTGTAGGCTTGGAAAAAAACTTTCAGAAATACCTACCGAGGAATACAATCAGCTCGTGGATACTCATGCCAATGGCCGACTCTCACGTTTAGCAAATATTTTGGACAAGCTCAAGGTACTTGTCTACTTGATATTCTTTTCTTATATTTGTGAGAACCTAAGGTGTGCTCCTAAACACTATTACCAGACATTAATCTCAAAGGCTACTTAGTAATTGCTATGCTTGGTACATATGTTCGATACTTGCTACACTGTTCAATGACCAATACTTAATCTCATAGGTGACTATTGTCGCAGCAAACTGATCACTTTAGCTATGTTTCGCAGCTGGTTCAGTTTGCAAAAGAATTCTTAGAAGATGCTGATGTACTGTCAAATGCCATGTCTACACATTCGATGGAGCTCAGGCCTTACATTGAAGAACCTATACCAAAAATTCTTCCATCTTCCCAACTGAACAATCATCGGAAAATTCGGCATGATTTTGTACTTTCGAAGAAAGAGTTTGTTGATTCCTATTGGGAAACACTAGAGTGCTGTTATTTAACAGCTGGCTTGGCTGACCCGTTGAGTGCCTTCCCTGGCAGTTCTGTCCCTGAGGTTTGTCACCTATGCTTACATCATTGACACATAGGATTATCACCTACCACCCTCCCTCTATGTTGAATAAATGTACTTAACGCCTGTTTGTTCCCCCCCAACTTACATAAGCTAGCTTCTGGGTCATTGGCAGTATGGTAAGAAACACCACCCTAGATGCCGAAATAAGTTCCCCACATTTGTGTTTTACAATACTGCCTTGGGCCATAAGTTATCTTATATAAGTCCGGATGGAAACAAACAGAACAGACCCTTATAATTTAAATTGTCAAATTCCTCAACTTTGAACAACTATGATAAATATTGACTTGGATTTGACATGGGCATATTTCATAATACATATTTTATTTGTTTAACTTGTTTATCATTATATGAACCACTTGATGGAAAAAGGAACTTTTCGGAGATCCTTATCCAAAACATTATATTCGTGAATCAGGAACCTTTGTACTTGTCATTTTTATTTAATGTCTTTATGTACTAAAGACAAAAATATTACTCATATATTTCTGTGGTGTCATCAAAATTTGACTCTCTATTGTTGTCTGGACAAATTGCATAGTGTTGTTTGTTTCCATTTAAAATGTGCTTCACTAATCATTATCTTCATATTTCTGCACTTGATATTAGTAATCTTTTTCCTCCTATTGTTTTAACTGAGCCGTGCATGTTTGTTATGGGGTTGGATAGTTGTGCTTTATGGGATAACATAGCCTCATTTCCCTGGACATGTGATGGAGAACTAACAACTAAGTAAAAATAGCCCTAAGAATGATGGATAGAGAAGTGATATGAAATTGATATCTTAATTGTTTTATATGTGGGCCACTGTTGCTCCTTATTATATATAGAGATGGATGGCTGCAACGAATAAATCTTAACTTTTAAGTTTTAACCATTGAAGCAACCTAATCTCACCAGCTTGACTTAGGCGAATAACAAGCATCCTAATCTGACCAGCTTACTCAGCTTGGGCCAAGCCGCCCTGCCTGTTGAGCCTAGCATAAGTATGGTCTTACATAATGTTGCGTTTAAATGGGTGACTCTCACCTCTAAAAAAATCAAGGGGAGAGACGTCCCCTTGACTGCAGCCTTAAGAAGGGGCTCACCAAACCCGGAAACAGGCAGGAACCTCACGTGTGCACGCTTCTTCTGGTGGCCGCGGACCCATCTGCATAGTTTCAACAGGGAGGTGGGCACACTACCATGCAGCACCAGGGATCGAACCGTGGTGGGGAGCTCCACACCTCGGGTGCTCAACCACTGCGCCATCTGCGTGTCTGCTGACTCTCGCCTCTTATCTTTGCTAGTTCATGGCCTCCCGCTTCTGCCAGCTGGGTTTGATTTCAGTACCACACGCCTGCTTCTGCGGTTGCTTTTAGTTGATAAGTTATTTTTGATGAGCAACTGCTGCAGAACTGTTTTTTTTTTCTTGAAAACATAAAAGAGCTGTGTATCATCATATGAAGAAAAGAAAAAAAAGAAGCGGATAAGGACCCTTAAGTCACCACACCCACTCCACTCAGATTACAAAGAAAAATGCATGCCCTTTTACAAGAGAAAAAAAAATCAACCACGACCTAAGCTGAACTCTCACTTAGGACAAGGGCAAGGATGTAATTGTGCCTCGTGCCCCAGCCAGCCCCCAATAGTGCAGTTCCTTGCTAAGTCTCACTGCTGTTAGAGCTATTTGAAACACTAATGGTGTGTTTTGTTTGAGGAATGGAGTGATCCATTATCTTCCAAGCCCCAGCCTCTGCACATTTGTGCGGGTAAGGCTGTTGGCTAATTTCCCTTCCCCAGACCCCGCAGTGCGGGAGCCTACGGCACTGGGTACGTCCTTCGTCCTCACTTTGCTGTTTGGTTTGTGGATGGATGGGTTGATCCATCGCTAGTTCAATTCCCACAAGCCAATAATTAGTATAAGCATGAGGGATGGAGCCATCGAAGTCTGATTCCACCAAAATCATCAGATAAACTCATAATGCACTACCTCATCCAGAACAGGGTGGTTACTCAAACCAAACAGCCCCTAATTTCCTGAATCTTAATACTTGTATCTGATTTCTTGGTTGTACCTTTTGAGTTATATTTTATTTACATTGTTTTGGATACTATATGACATTCTGTCCCATATAGGTTTCTCATCCTCGTTCATGGAGTTCAATTAGAGTCATGACTACTGAACAACGACTGGAATTACAACAGCGTATTATGAATGTTAGTGAGAAGGGGAAAATTCCTTTTAAAGACTGTGTTAGAATAGCAAGAGAATTGAATCTCTCTGTAGAGCAGGTATGCGTTTAGATTTTCCTCTGTTATCATTTATTGATCTGAAGTACTATATTTCTTTGATCTCGTTTTGCATTTCTGTATTTCTTTAGCTTGTATTTTTAACTATATGCTACCACAGGTTCAGGGTTTGAACATAAGTAGCATACATAGCATTTTTTAACATGCAAAATAGTTCATTTGTCACCATCTATTTGTCACCGTCTTGGAGTGCTTGTGTTTAAGTATGTGAGGCATAATGTGCTACTTTGCATTATTGTCTTGATTGTGTCATTATCCTGTGATTCCCTTCTAGATGCTTCCCTACTCAGTTCTACTCAGTCATGGGGTTGTGATGGACAAGGCAGCACCTTATCTGACGTATTTACACAACACATGCTGTAAAAGGTTGAGAGCGAGACTGCGAGAGAGATGGTATATTTAGCGAAACAGTTCCGCTACACCCTACAACGTAGGGTTAGATGGGGCAAATAAGGAATATAAGGGCAAGGGGATACACGGTGAATCCTCTGGTTCACCCTGATTGAGTGAACAATATACGAAATGAATGATATGTGCTTGGTTTAGTTAGTGGATAAAAACTCGGTGCTACAGATAATAGAAATGTATAACAGATACCCGGGAAGAACAAATAAATAAAGGTTATTGCAATATTGATTGGAATGTAACATCACCGGCACAATCGGGACAGAAGCACAAAAATATCCCATAACAATGTGCTAGCTGCTTCAAACTTGTTTTCCTGCTGGCAAAGCTACCTTGCATAGCACTCATTCTGTCTCAGGCACCAGAGGTAAGTCCAGTGGCGCACATTACGAGGCTGGATATTTTTCACTATGGTTTATTTGTTTCATTTATTTATCGTTTCCTATTGATTGACATTTTTAATTGTCTATTCTGTATACGGTTCTTTCTTAATGTACTGATCAGCAGGATTGGTTTCTTGTATAGGTACTTCGCCTTTCATATGAAAGGCAATCTCGGCTCCGTGAGCAGTCCAACGTTACTGCTAAACAAAAGCAGAAAAGGGTTAGTTCTGGGTTGACTCATGAGAGAAGAAAGAGACGTGCTGATGGGACCAGCCTGAAGCTTCTTAAACGTAAAGTACAAGCAAGTGGATCTGCTGAACAAATAGTGGGGCAACCTACTCTTGATGAAGTACCAGAGACAATGTCTTCATCGTCCATTGACCATGCAAACAAAAGTCATCAGCCCTTGTCCAGAACTGACAGCACTTCCACATATCAGGCAGATGAAGATAAGGAAACCAGTCCAATGATCAGTCGTTATGCTATCTTAAGAAAGAGCTGCATGAGAAGTAAAAGATTTGTTTGGACATGTGAATCTGATAGGTATTATTATTTTCGTCTGCCCATGCTTGATCTAAAAATTGATTTCTAAACCTCAATACTTCAGTTGAAGATTATGCATGATGGTCCTGACCATTTTATTATTATTAACAGAAAACTACTGATGATATACATTAGAGTGCGTGCAATACTTGGAGCAAGATGTTATCGTGTAGCTTGGAGCTCTATCTCTGATCTTCCAGCTCCACCACATACATGTCGTAGAAGGATCGCAGTACTATTGAAAACAAACGAAAAGATAAGAGGAGCTGTCATGTGTATGTGTAACCTTCTTGGGAAGCGGTATGTTAGATATCTTGAAAAGGAAAGGATATTGAAAAGGAGAAGATTGTTTCCCCAGATTCCAGAAAGTAGTCACGAAAACAGTTTGGATTCAGATTGTGAGCAGTTCAATTGGGATGACTTTGAAGTTCCAGAGATAAAGAGTGCACTTAATGAAGTCCTTGAATTAATTCAAACAGAAAAACTAGATCAGACAAAGAGAATTGGGCCTGTGAAACAAAAGAACATTAATAATGATAATGATGTCACAAAGGATACAATATGTTCACAGGAACTGCCAGTAAGTAATTTCTACATTTCACATAAATTTATACACTCTAAATCTGGTGATATACACATGGGAGTGACTACACCCTGGGAGTAGGAAATATATGTATATATTTTTCAATAAT
>DXKC01000131.1:0-10339 GCA_031170775.1 Cymbopogon citratus
AAAAAAACTTGACACATATGGAAACCAGCATGGCTGTCTTAAAGACAAAGAAAGTTATATCAACAATTAACTTACATGCAGTCAACACCACATGATACAAGAAGATCACCATCAGTGGATGTTGTTAACCCTCTTACAGCACCCTGGTGTCCAGGGAACTGGCAAACTGTCTTCCTGCTGTCATTGTTGTAAAAACCACATAGATTTACTTTATATACGACATGGAATATTATGATATAAATCCAGGAACCAATTAAGGAAAAGGAATGAGATAATCCTCAATAAATAGCAGTACCTCGCAGCAATGTCCCAAAGGAGAATATCTGCCAGGAAAACAGAAAAGTGAATTTTACCATTTATTATCCTAGTACCATTTATTATCCTAGTTTCAAGTTGATTGAAAGATAATGGTAAAGCATCCGTCCACATTTTTTTCATGTAAAATATGTAAAATAATGAAGAGGATTATGACCATGTTCATCTTCTAAGGAGTGATTGAATAAAAATCAGGTTGCAAATTCGCATATAATGGCTACAACATGCACTACTGAAACTAAATGGTGTCCAATTTGTAAATATATGACACAAGACTCTTGAGGTACTCAAAAAACTTCAACCAAATTGTATTTTATAGAAGCGGTAGGGTTACCAGTTCACTAGATACAATCAAAAGACATAGCCCACCAATATGGAATCACCTCTCTGTAACTCTGGTTAACTTGTACCTCAGCCACTAAAAAAATGCACTTCTGATGGAAAAATGTGACACCAGGGTGTACCCAGTAGTGTCGACCTGAAAATCAGAGACAAGCGCTGCTGCGTAGGAAGTAGGGGTGAGAGATGGCTGGCCGAGGTCGGTAATCTCGACGACATACGGACGGCACCCAACTTCAGTTATTTAAGCATGCATGACACTGCTAATCCTGGCGTCTTGACTTCGCCATGGTGAATGGAGTTATTCGAAGGAGCCATGCATCGATCCTGCATGTGCCGTGCGCTTGGTTCTTCTCAGCCACTAGCTTTGTTCCGGCGCTGCCAAACATAACAAGTTGAAACAACCTCAAATTCCGCTTGGAATTTCACAGATTGAAGTGAATCGCGATAGATAGTTCCATCACAATTCCCAATAACATATGATAACAAATCCTTACAACGTTATAAAAGTGTACCATGATAAAGGTTTTACATCATTATTACATCGCCACTTGGCGGAATATGAAAAGTAAACATGAAGAACAGCTTTAGGCGGAAGCACGACGTCTCCAACACTTGAGCGTAGACATGAATCCCTCAGTCGCTAAACTCATCCCCAGTAAAAAGATAACCTCCATCGTCACCTGTATGCAAAGTATCAGTACGATATTTACTGGCCACTCCCACCCTATGCTTTACTTTGTGGAATTGGATGCATTGGATATAATATCAAGCAGACCTATAGGGGCTATGGGTTTCCTATGCATAAATCAAGATTTTATTATAATAGTTCATCAAGTTTTAAACCCAATCCATCATCTCCTCCATCAACACCACTAGCCCCACCCATCCACACACCACGCTCACATGTGGGCGGCAAGGGCAACTCCCTCTCGTCCATTGCCTAAACGGCACCAATACCGTCGGGTAAATCACAGGGGAGAATAGAAGACTCATCTCACTAGTCTAGTGCAACAGAACACAGGAAATGTCTAATAGCCGACAAGTCGGCATATGTATCGATCGATCAACCATACACTCTGCAGAGGTTCTACTAAACCACAAGATCTGCCTTCATCGTTGGCCGTCACCAACTAGGCCAATTCCGGCCGCCACAAGCCTAGAGTCAATAGCATCCTGCCACTCGGCCCTGGCTGCCGAGTTTGTGAGACATAGTACCAGGCCACGGGGTCACTATGTTGTCTAAGAAGGGTGTGGGTCTCCATGCTCGTACCTTCCGACACTTTCCACTTTCTTCCAGGTAGTAATGGTATTAACTCTACCAAGGGTTAGGCCGTATCCCCCCATTGGAGAGCGAGTTGATAGTAAAGGATTCCCATGAAGCTGATACTAGAGTCTGTCAGGTCCTAAGGTTGGTCAAACAGGGCATCTTCTCATGAGGTACTCAATACCCCAAGCCATTACAGCACCTTCCTTTCCGGGACTTCGCTCCACAAAGGCTCTCCCTCCCGGAACCACCTTATCCATCCAGTTACCCGCCATAGGTATTCATTAGTGGGGACACCCAGGCAGTACCTCCTGCAAGACTCGCTCCATAAGCTCGCCGTATATCCCTGCTCAGCCGACTCAACCCTCACCATACACTCACCCAAGCCACACACACAGAAAGCCCATATCACCATATTCCTGATGCCTCCCAATCCACAAGTCCATCATCCACCATGCCTCACAACAGATATATAAAGCGTAGTGGAAATAAATAAGCAGCATAGAATTAATAAGCAGTGCAACTAGCCTAACAGCGGGTGAGCAGGATAATGTCAAGTCAAGGTATAGGCTGATCAATAATATCTACTCATGCAGTCCTATTATAGGCAAGCATATATATATTGATTGGAGAAAGTAAAGCACTAGCATCTATAGTGATATGCGTATAGGATCTATGAGATTGGGTGGGATGTGGCACCTTGCGAGTCGTTCCCAAATTCTTCCTCCTCGTTGTCGTAGTCCTTGTCAGAGCGATCCTCTACAGAGTCTGAAATCGAGACATAAGTCACGTCAGCGACTCCTATAGAGTTCACAAAGAGCCAAATAGAATTCAAAAAGATTCAAATGTACTCAAACACAAGCCTATGATGTTGTACTCATTTTATAGAAAATTTGGCCACTTGGTTCATAATTTTTGGAGTTCGTATGAATTAGTTATGAATTTCCAAAGTTTAAATCATATTCTAAAAATGGAAAAAGACTGGATTAACCAGAGGCTGACACATGGCGTGATCTGATTGGTCCACATGGCAAACAGAGCTGACTGGGCTGGTGGCACGGCTGATGACGTGGCTGCTGACGTCAGCACGACGTTGTGATGACGTCAGCGTTGACTCGATCAACGGTCAACCCATAATGGGCCTGGTGGGCTGGACTGGGCTGGACTGGGCCGGGCCTGGGCCGGGACGGGCCCAACACGTGTCGGTCCGTGGTGCTGCCACGTCAGTGGCTGGGTCCTTCTCCGGGCTCGGACTATGGCTGTGGTGCGCCGGCGGGTCTATGGTGGACTAGCGTTGTGGGTCCATAGGCCGCAACGCGGTCTACCGTGGATTGGGTCCACACACTGTCGGCTTCTCTTGGTTCACGTGGACAGAGTCCACGGAGGCTGGTGCTCCTGGTTTCGGTCCAGGGTTCACGGCTCATGGTGGACTCGGGATGGTGGGGCTCAGGGTCAGTGGCTCAGTCTTTGTGAGCCGGGTCCATCCTTCCCCCTTTCTCCTCTTTCTTTCCCCAACTCCTGGCTTCACTCCCGCACGGTGATGGGCAGCGCAGCGAGGTTTTCCGGAGAGCGGGCGCGAACTAGGCCGCGCCGGCGAGCGCTTTGGTGCAGCGACAGCGTGGCGAGTTCAGTGGCAGTATCAATTTTCCCCGACAGGGCTTCGGGAGACACTGGTTATGGTTGCAGCGGCTAGGCGGCGGTTCCGACCGACGACGGTGCTCCGGCAAGGTTCAATTCATCCACTGGTTGTTGCAGCTTGGCTTCTCGATCTACAACAAGCATCCCACAGTCGTCCTCCCTCACAAAGTGGCTGGGATCACCGGACTTTGGGGCCTAGGCGGCGGCGCTCCGAAGCGCAAGCGTCGTAGCGGCGAGGGGTGCGCCTAGCAAACGTTGCTGACAGCGCGTGAGTGCAATTCAAGGCAAGGCCATGCGGACTTCCCTCGATCGCAAAGGTGCGCGGGTCAGTACGTCCGTCGGCACGGCGGAGCTCCGGTGAGAGCTCGACGCTGCCCTCCTCATAGAACTAGGTGGTGGCGTGGTGCTTTTCAAGATTTAGCGAGTGCATGGTGTCGGCGGTGGTGAGGCGGGCGTAGAGCAGGTGTGCGTGCGAGTTTGCGTGGCGCTATGTGGGTGCTGCATAAGCTCGACACGGCGGCAGCGTACACAGCGAGAGAGTGGTCGGGCGGCTCACCTCCGTGGCAGGGGTAGTAGGGGTTGATGCGGTGCGCCGGCGTGTAGTCGAGGTAGTCGAAGTAGGTGCATGGGCTCCCGGCCTCCACCTCCAGCAAGCTCCGGCAGCAGCGTGCTCCGGCGGTGGCATCGTCCGGCAGCGGTGTCTCTCCCCGCCGCCCTCTTCTCCTAACCTCCCCCTTCTCCTTTTGGTTCTCGTGACTCAGCGAATTGGGTCACCACCAGAGCGGCGGCGATGGGATGGGGAAAACCGAGTGGCTGGGCAGCTTATATAGGCGGCCGGCTAGGGCAATGGCGCCAGCGAACGGTGATCACGGCACCGTGAAGATCAGGTGGCTCCGGGTGGCTCGGCGGGTCACTGCCAAGCGCTAGTGGGTCCCAATTGGCAGTGGCCTTGCCAATTTGGCTTGGTGGCCAAGGGATTGGAAGGCGCCGTGGGGAATAGTGCACATGCCTTGGCGGGCTTGGGGGGTTGGGCGCGCGCGGGGTCATGCGAACTGCATGATCCTATCGGCTCTTGGTCGGTCCAGGTGGCGCGGCGTGGGTCCTTGGATGCGGTGCGCGGTGGATCGGACGGGCGCGCGTGGTTGCGTCGCGGGGACGCGCGGCTCTGCCATGGCGGAGAGCAGAGGCGCGAGGGGGGATCGGGGGAGAAGGATGACAGGCGGGGCCGGTGCGTCAGCGGCTGTTGGTGGAACGCAGGCGGGAGGGGCGAGCGGGCCCATGACGGGCCGTCGCCGGCTGCTGGGCCGATCCAGAAAAAGAGAAGAGACGGGGTTAGCAGGCCGGGGCGAGTTCCTGGGCCGAGTGGCTTTTTTCCATTTCCTTTTCTTTTTCTCCCTCTATTTTATTTATTCTATTTTCATATTTGGTTCAAACTTGAATGGATTTGAATTTGGGCATGTTTGAACATTGTACATGGGTCCCATGGTGTTTGTATAGAGTTGTAGGGTGTGTTGGGATATATTCCCCCATATGTAATATTTAAATGTAGTATTAATAATGTGTTGGTGATTTTATTAGTAATACATAAATCAAATAAAATCCAAATCACTTGTGGTATTGTTTATAAAATGCAATGCTTAACTATGGGGTTGACTTGGGAGCAACTAATGCATAGCTAGGGTTTTTGCCTACATGTCACTCACCATTCATGGGATATTTGTGAAAAAATTTTATAGTTGGTATTTTTGTGTGTGGTAAAATCTCAGATTGTTACAGTCCCACCCCCTTATGAGAATCTTGTCCCTGAGATTTAAGGTGATACGTACCCATCAAAAAGGTAGGGGTAAAGTGCTCGCACATCAGCTTCTTTTTCCCTGGTTGCTTCATGTTCTGTGTGATTGCTCCATTGGACCTTGCACATGGGAATGGTGCTGCTTCTTGTTTGTTTAGTGTCTGAGCCTAGAATCTTGATAGGATGCTCTTTGTACTCAAGCGCATCTTGTATGTCGAGCACATATGTAGGAACTTGTTCTTCAGGAACCTTCAAGCACTTGCATAGCTGTGATACATGGAACACAGGATGTACTTCCGTGAGCTCTGGTGGTAACTCAAGCTTGTACGCAAGCTTCCCAACCCTGTGACTGATTCTGTAGGGTCCCACATATCGCGGAGCAAATTTTTCTTTGATATGAAATCTGACGGTGCCCCAAAGTGGGGATACTTTGAGGTAGACATAGTCCCCAACTTTGAACTCGAGGTCCCTATGCCTTTTATCTGCATAGCTTTTTTGTCAGCTTTGCACGATTCTCAGATTCTCTCGCACTTGGGCGACTCCTTCTTCAGCTGGTTTGATAGTATCGGGGCCAAAGAATGATCTTTCCCTAGGTGATGACCACATCAATGGTGCCCGACATTTCCTACCATATAGTGCCTCAAAAGGTGACATCTTGATGCTTGCTTGATAGCTGTTGTTGTACGAGAACTCAGCATGAGGTAGGCATTTCTCCAAGTCTTCCTTATATTTCAGAACATAGGCGCGTAGCATGTCTTCTAGAATCTGATTGACTCTTTCAGTTTGCCCATCTGATTGCGGATGGTAGGCGGTACTATAGTCGAGCTTCGAGCCAATAGACTCGTGTAAGGACTTCCAGAAGCGAGACATATACTGAGATCCGCAATCAGACACAATGCGAACGGGGGCTCCGTGAAGTCTGAGAATATCCTTGATGTATAATTCGGCTAATTTCTCTGCAGTGGTCCCAACCTTAAGAGGTACAAAGTGCGCGGCCTTGGTCAAACGGTCGACAATCACCCAGATGACTTCATACCCAGAGGGGGTTCGGGGTAAGCCTACTATGAAGTCCATGGATATGCTTTCCCACTTCCATTCAGGAATATCAAGCGATTGTAGCAGTCCAACAGGTCTTTGGTGCTCGGCTTTGATTCTGTTGCAAGTGTCACATCAAGCCACATGTCCTGCGATGTCAGTTTTCATTTTCATCCACCAGAAATGTTTCCTTATGTCACAATACATTTTGTCGCCACCCGGGTGAATACAATACTCGGAGTCATGTGCTTCTGATGAAATTTCCTTACGTAAGGCTGCATCGGTGGGTACATAGATTCTGTCTTTGTCCCATATGGTACCTTGCTCATCTTCTCTAAAATCGCAGCCTCGATTCGCTTTCATTAGCCCATGAAGGTACTCCATCTCTTCACAGCCTCGCTAAGCTTTATGGATGCATGAAGTTAAGTCATACTCAACAATCAACTCATTTAGCATGCCATGAGGAAGAATCCCAATCTGATAATCATCAATCTCTTTCTTAAGTTCGGGCGGCACAAATTCGGTGATCAGAGCATGACAATAGCTTTTGCGACTAAGAGCATCAGCAACAACATTTGCTTTCCCAAGATGATAATGGATCTCCAGATTGTAGTCTTTGATAAGCTCTAGCCATCAGCGTTGCCTCATGTTTAGGTCTTCTTGAGTAAAGAAGTACATCAGGCTCTTGTGATCAGTGTAGATATCACACTTGTTGCTAATCAAGTAGTGTCTCCAGATCTTTAAGGCATGAACGACGGCTGCTAGTTCAAGATCATGGGTAGGGTAACGCTGTTCGTGTTCCTTCAATTGGCAGGAGGCATAGGCAATGACCTTTCCGTCTTGCATCAAGACACAACCAAGTCCCTGTCGAGAAGCATCGCAGTAGACTACGAAGTCTTTGTGAATGTCAGGCAGTGCTAACACTGGTGTAGTAGTAAGTTTTTGCTTCAGGGTTTGGAAACTTTGTTCACACTCAGGCGTCCACTCGAATTCCTTGGTCTTCTTCAAGAGGTTGGTCATCTGATGAGCAATCTTGGAGAAATTCTCAATGAATCAGCGGTAGTATCCTGCCAATCCCAAGAAACTTCTGACTTTAGTCACGCTGCGGGGTTGTTCCCACTCTTTCACAGCTTCAATTTTGGCTAGGTCGACTGCAACACCATCGACAGAAAGTACGTGTCCGAGGAAGGCGACTTCCTCAAGCCAGAACTCACATTTGCTGAACTTGGCGTAGAGTAGCTATTGATCTAATCGTTCCAGCATAGTTCTCAGATGCATCTCATGTTCCTCAGCTGTTTTGGAGCAGACGAGAATATCATTGATGAATAATACCTATGGGGTTTATGGTAGACAAGATGTAGTATAGGGTGCTAATGCTGCTCTGCTTACCTTAATTACACTTGTCTATTTATTATGAAACTTGATGCTTAAATGTTCTAAAGCTGATAATGGTTATGGCTGCGGCCATGTGGGCATTGTGACGATGTGGAGATGCATCATTTGAAACCAATTCACCTAACTCTTCTGTTGAGACTGGTTATGGAGCGGCAACCTGGGACTTCCGTACATCTCCATGCTAGGCAATGGCTTGACCCAGTAACGGGAACGTTGGATGGTAGTGGGGTGGCTTACCTGGACTGGTACCTGGACTGCCGGGAACAGGGTGACCTACTGTGTATGGTGTGGTCGTGGACTCGGAGTAACCAACCATACCCCTAGACATTCCTCCCAGGCTATCCGCTAACATCCAGCCTACCATGGAAAGTCTTGTTGTGACCTCTGCCGGCCTGTTTCGGTAATGGGCTAAGGGGCCGATCACCCCGGGCGAAAGGGCAATCACATCTTGGGGGTGAAAGTGTACACCTCTGTGCAGAGTATGATATGATATATGAGCCGAGCTCATGGTCAAGAGCGGCCTGGATCCTCACATGATTAAGGAACTTCGGAAGACTATGAAACCTAAGGGTGGATGTTGAGGTGTTGTGGGCTCGAGGTGGGGGAAACCTCGAGTGGGGCTTTACAGGATGGACTTCCTGTGTACAAGGTGGACTCCCTGTGTTTTGGGGTGGACTCCTCATGGTAATGATGTTGATATACCAATAATGATTTTGCAACTAATCCACTTAATTATACTTGAATATCACTAATGGATTGGGTTTCTAATCCACACAGATGATTAGTGATAGGTTGTTTAAATGACGAACCAGATATAATCATTAAAATGCTCACTTGCAGTCAAACCGTGTCAGCTATTCATTTGTCAAGCCTTGCATATTATTTATTTTCTGCCTATACTTGCTGAGTTCGATATGGACTCACCCTTGCAATAATCACAATAAAGGTTGCTCGGACAATCAAGGTTGGGAGGACGAGTTCCCGGAGAACCTCCCTGGGTGTTAGGCATCGTGGTGCTGCCGTCGACCTTCCTATGGCGAGGTGGTTCTGCTACACCGTCGTCGGCCATCTAGAATAATGCGAATGAACGCTTATATTTATTTCCGCGAATACTCTGATGCTTGGATTATAATAATGGCACTTATGTAACATTTTACTCCATTTATTTTAATGCTGTGATGATGGACCATTATTATGTCGATTCATGTGTGTAAATTGATCCTGGCGCACATGTAATCTGCCGCGGTTTTACTTCCTTCGAAACCGGGTGTGACAAGTACTTAAATACTTAACAATAGTAGAGCATCCCAAAAGTTCCTCACAAACACTTGCTAAATCATAGATTAAACCAAGTGTCCAAAATGAGAAAAAAAGAAGAAGGAAAAAACCCGCTGCCACCACCCAACCAACCACAGAAGTTGTTCAGTTCGTCCAACTGAAAAAGGATCCACTCAGAGTATTACAAGAGGATAGAACAAATGCCAAACTTGCTGACCGATTTCCAATTCAATGAAGAACCAAATACAAAGACCTAATCAGTTGCAGCAGCTGATGAGTGGAAATGCGCCCCCTTCGCTTCTTCTTTTCTTTTTTTTTACAAATAAATAGTCTTTACTCAACTTTTGCATGTAATCCACAACAATCTTTGTTTTCAAATTTAGATAAAAAAAGGCAAAGAAATCAGAGAAAATAAGTACAACAAAAAGGAAAAACCAGAAACCTAGCAAACGAATCTTCCTGCAGGGAAACAACCATTAAACATTATGTGAACCTTGATGGCCGATGATCGACGCACTGCTATTGCTTATTCTATCCCTGAATGCACCTATACAATAGCTACACAGAGACATAGAGCTAGCGAAACATGTACTGGCTGTCTGGCTATACAAGAACCACTAAATAGCCCATCAGGCGATGCTGTAAAATATTGGCATCTTTAAGATTTATTATTATCCCTAACCTCACCAACTATGCATATGTTCACCGTGGCAATATGTAAGTGCATAAGATGTGTTACTGCAATATATCGATTATAGATATAAAAAAACTTGACACATATGGAAACCAGCATGGCTGTCTTAAAGACAAAGAAAGTTATATCAACAATTAACTTACATGCAGTCAACACCACATGATACAAGAAGATCACCATCAGTGGATGTTGTTAACCCTCTTACAGCACCCTGGTGTCCAGGGAACTGGCAAACTGTCTTCCTGCTGTCATTGTTGTAAAAACCACATAGATTTACTTTATATACGACATGGAATATTATGATATAAATCCAGGAACCAATTAAGGAAAAGGAATGAGATAATCCTCAATAAATAGCAGTACCTCGCAGCAATGTCCCAAAGGAGAATATCTGCCAGGAAAACAGAAAAGTGAATTTTACCATTTATTATCCTAGTTTCAAGTTGATTGGAAGATAATGGTAAAGCATCCGTCCACATTTTTTTCAGGTAAAATATGTAAAATAATGAAGAGGATTATGACCATGTTCATCTTCTAAGGAGTGATTGAATAAAAATCAGGTTGCAAATTCGCATATAATGGCTAC
>DXKC01000132.1:0-15799 GCA_031170775.1 Cymbopogon citratus
TAGCTTTTTCTATTTTTGTTAACATTCTTCAGCAATTCAGTGTTACCTTCTTTGTTAATGGCCAGCAGATCCTTCAATGTCCTGGCAAAAATGTATGCAAGCATTTTTTTGTTTAAATATCCTGCTATTAGCAAGCACCATCTATGGGTTCCTGCTGGGAGAACATGAATTTATTTAATGTAAACATATAATGAAACAATTGCAATCTCAATTGTTGTGTACAAATGCTTAGGTGTGTTTAAATGATTATGAGTAATAGTCTGACTTGATGGTTGAGTTATATTGATACACGATAGTTTACCTTAAATTGACGTCAACACGTCGATATGTTACATGATTTTTCTGTCGGTGCTATCTTTTGATATTACATATATGATATGATGTTACAGAATGTAGTTTTCCTGATTGCATAGTTGAAACATCCTGCAGGTCAAGGCAGAGGACATGGATGCGTATGCCCCTAAAGATCTTCTAGTCGTCACTACGGGTTCACAAGTAAGACATACATGCTATAGGCCTAATTTTTTCAAATGCTCTCATCAGCCACCTTAAAATTCTTGCATCTCTGTATTCAACTTTGCCAGGGAGAGCCACGTGCAGCTCTGAATCTTGCATCTTATGGAGGAAGTCATGCTCTTAAACTATCAAAAGAGGATGTCCTTCTGTATTCAGCTAAGGTATTCCTATCTATCCTTCACTTTATTTTCCTGATAGCTTTCACAATATCTGAGAATAGTCACATGGGAGGTGTTTACATGTTAGCTATCTAGGCCTCTGTTTATTGGTTAAGGTTATGTATTCACATAAGTGGGTTCTCTTAATGCTGGCAGCTGTATTGAACTGGACTTGCTTATATTATGAAGAAAATTATTTTCATATTTGAAGGCTTGTACAAATTATCATTTGCTTTTAGTCAAGATAATACCTAAAAAATGACACCAAATGTACTAGAAGTGGAAAACTTTGGAAGTACCCTTTATGCATGATACTGAACATGCTAGTGAAAAAACAAATCTGGAAATAGTTCTGTATTTTTTCCCTTAATCTTTATAATCATTCCAGAATGCAAATGCTGCCTTCCACACAAAAAAAAAATCTTTTGGAAGTTAACATTGCAATTTATTGTTCTGCATATACTTTTATTTTCAGGTTATTCCTGGAAACGAGACACGGGTAATGAAGATGATGAATCGTCTCTCTGATCTTGGCCCAAAAATTATCATGGGTAAAGATTCTGGCCTGCATACCTCTGGGCATGCCTACCGAGAGGAGCTGGTAAATTTTTATTCTTCTTGTTTTATTGTTTTATGGTGTTGTGATGTTGCCTTACGATGATGACAGTCCTTTGATTTATTATCTGCAGGAGGAAGTTCTTCGGATTGTTAAACCACAACATTTCTTGCCTGTTCATGGAGAACTCCTATTTCTCAAAGAACATGAATTACTTGGAAGATCGACGGGCATAAAGCACACAACTGTAAGTAATCTCAGTAACTTGGCCTCTGGATTTCTATGCCAAGGGAGAGAATATGTGCATGGTTAGTCTGCAGTGGCTATTGAATTTGAACAAATAGTAAGAAATGTAGGGCCTTTCTGCTATAGTAGCAGTGAGTATTCACAAAAGAAACTTGTTTGATCTTTTGTTTCCTTCAAATTCCAAGTATTATTTGCATTGCCATAATACAGAGCATTGGTAGGGTTCTTAGATTGTTACTATAATTGCAGGTAATAAAAAACGGAGAGATGCTTGGTGTGTCACATCTAAGAAACAGAAGAGTTTTGTCAAATGGTTTTGTTTCGTTAGGGAAGGAGGATCTTCAGGTGAACCATTTATTTTATACCATCATTTTTTCTGTCTTTAACAGCTATGATGGCTAACATGACATATGATATTACAGCTTATGTATAGTGATGGGGATAAGGCTTTTGGTACATCCACTGATCTCTGCATTGATGAGAGACTAAGAATTGCATCTGATGGCATTATTTTTGTCAGGTAGTTTCTTGTATAGTTTTGGAGTATTTCTAGGTTTATCTTCAGCAAAACTTTCTCCTCTCATGTGAAATGAGAGTGATTTATATCGAGCTTTGTAATAGTCAAAATGGTAAAACCATATATAATGTTGTTCGATGCACCTAAACATTTTACATGTTATTCCTTTGCAGCATGGAGATCTTCCGACCTCAGAAGGAACATGGTTTAGCGCAGTCAGGTTTGAAAGGAAAATTTAAGATTACTACAAGATGTCTATGGCTTGATAATGGAAGATTGTTGGACGCACTCTACAAAGCAGCTCATGCTGCATTGTCAAGCTGTCCCGTGAATTGTCCACTTAGTCACATGGAGAGATGGTAGCTGAGATCTTGAGGAAAATGGTGCGGAAGTATAGTGGGAAGAGGCCTGACGTCATTGCAGTTGCCACAGAGAACGCCACAGCAGGTTTCCCAGAACACCTCGATGCTAAATCATCTGGAAATTTTGGACCTTCCTCAGCTACTAGCCATCTGAGCAGGAGTCCAGCTACGAGTCTTGAAGGCAGTTATAAAACACGCCCAGACAACCCAGAGGTGGATGCTGAAGGTACTGTTGTGTCTTATGAATTACTCTAATTCTGTAGTATCTTTGAATAAGGTGTTGCATAACATTTGTTGAAACTTTAGACTGGTCTGCAGTACAAGTATAGTCCTACACTCAAACTGGCATCAAGTGTCTCATTTTGTATTGACTTGTTACTTTTTCATTAATTCATAAGGCCGTGCATTGTTCTATGCTTTTTCGTTGTCTGATACTGTGTTGACCCTGTCACTACTTTGTTACACAGAAACCCTTCCTGAGGCCTTGCGAACAACACCTGATGATGCAACCACAAGCTCCAATGGTGAAGCATTCTTCTCTTCAGATTTACATCAGCCTAAAACATTGGAGCACTTTTGGGAGTCATTCAAATCCCCTACAGCTGTTAAAATTGCACGGATTGTCAATGGGGGGAACAAACAAAATATCAGCAAGATTGGCATAATGGGTAAGGACTCATCAATCCAGTCAGCTCCTGCTCCAGTTAAATCTTCAAAAAAGAACAAGTGGAAACCTGAGGAAATTAAGAGCTTGATACAGATGCGTGGCGAAATGAATGAGAAATTTCAGAGCGTGAAAGGAAGAATGGTTCTGTGGGAGGAGATTTCTGATACCATGTTGAACCAAGGAATAAGTCGCACACCAGCGCAGTGCAAGTCTCTTTGGACATCGTTAGTTCAGAAATATGAGGTTAGCCATAAATTCAGTTTTTCTGAGTCCTATAATATTCGGTCTGTAGAATGAAGCAAGATAGTTGCACTATCTGACCATAGTAATGCTCTGTCGTTGGCAGGAAAGCAAGAAGGATACGGAAAGCATGAAGACGTGGCCCTATTTCTCGGCCATGGATAGGATTCTATCGCAGCAAGGGGAAATGGCAACCAAAGGATAGAAAGGCAGTAGTTTAGTGGTAGAAATTTAGAACATTGATATGTTGTAGCAGAGCCCAGCCAATCTAGTGAGAATATAAGAGGATTCTCTTGTTTTGACTCAGATAGACGATAGCCCACCTGACTCCCGGACTCCCGGAGTGGGGTAGCTGACAACTTGTTATGTAGCACCACCTGACTTGCTGGAGGTGGGGAAACGGCATGTACGTGTACTTTTTCTGACTGGTGCATAAGATGTTTTGAGGAGTTTAGTGTTCATTTGCATCAATGGTGGATACAGCTAATTAAGCTGCTAGGCGAGCATATGTCGCAAGACACTGATGTCTGTTAGCCTTGGGCATTCTGAGCTTGCGGGGCATGCATGTTAGATCATCACTTGCACCTGACCTCTCATCGTCATGAGTATTTGCGCCGCGATCTCCTGCACGGTTCACTGTACACCGCCAGCCCGGGCTGCTGGTTGAGGAACACGCGTGTGCCACCTGATTATTGTTCGTGCTTTTTTTTTTTCCGACATGGTGACCCGCTGTTGTCCAACAAAAGAAAATCGAGACGAGAGGTACATGAAATTCTAAATTATAGTGTACTTTTTAACACAATTGACCGAAAAACAACACAATTGACCGAAAAAATGATTCATACATGTACAGGCCTCTGTAAATTGTTTGTAAATAAACTATGTTCAGGTTCCATTTTTTTTTACAACAAAGGTTCAGTTGTTGGATTCACGTTGGCGGAAGTAGAAGAACAACGCCGTGCATGCCGCGGCTGCATACGGGAACATGGTCCAGACACCCTGGTTGCAGAACAACAAAAACAAGCATGATCTGATCAGAAAGCATACCAGGGAGAAAGGAGTTGGGAAGAAGCGTGAGACACTGATAGGTACCACAGCAGCTGCGACACTGGCGAGGGCAACCACAGGCTGCTCTCGGAGGACGAACCCAACTGCTAACTGCAGCAAAGCACCAGTTGTTTTGTCACAGAACAGAGAGCTGACAAGTTCTTGCTAATGTTACTAGCTTCACCCATGACTTCGAATTTGCAGAGAAAGAATGAAAAACCAAAGGTCGGTTTACCTGAATAGGGAGAGTAAATAGACAACCGAAACAAACTCCTGCAAAGAAAAAGTCTGCTGATATACCCTGTTTATAACAGCCAATCCAGTGGTGGCGTCAGTGGTGGAGCTCCCAGTGGTGGAGAGTAAATAGGCTTAGTTTGTTTTAGTTGCTTAGCTTTTTAGGTTTTGTTGCTTTTTGTTTGAGCTGGCGTCAGTGGTGGAGCTCCCAGTGGTTTTTAGTCGGACGCTCGTGTCGATGACCCAATCCGACCGAGTTCTTTTAGAGGCTTGCTGTCGATGTCCCAATCCGACCAAGCGCGGAGCTGAGTTGAGTCGAGTTGGTGCTTTTGTGGCGCAAGTTGAGTTGTAACTTGGTACCTAGGTGTGCATTGGAGTAGGGTACCCTCCAATTTGTTTGGTTTTTCTGGCCCGGTTTCCAATCAAAAAACTGGGCTGGCGCTTGCCTTTTCTTTTCTTCGTCTAATAGAAATCCCGGCAAAGCTTTTGCCGGCCTTTCGAAAAAAAAAAATAACAGCCAATCCATGTCATTGATAGAGATTTCAGAGCAATAAAGTATTTGGTAAGTCGCAGGGTTAAGCTAATTAACTAACCAATGCTCCAGCAAGAAATGCTGTAGGATTCCGAACACCAATTGAAAATCGTTCAACTGCAGTAAACAACATTGACACTAATAACTTTACTTTTAAGTACTGATTTTTTTCTTATTGCAAATTCTGAACAAACTCAATCATCTAATTTTCCTTCGAAGCTGCACACAGAGCTCTACAGAGTTCCACTTCCTTTCACTCCGAGTTACACATGCTTGAGAAAAAAAAAATGAGAGGTCAAGATGTATACCAAAGCCAATTAGGTTACCATACTTCTGAACTGCTCGTGATATGCTTAGTGCTTTCTCCTTACCAATTCCAAACTAAAAAGGGGGACTGCAATTAGAGTCATTATTATACCAAGAATAATATTTCATAATTTTGCAAATATGAAGATGTATACTTCTTTATTTTCTGTCTTTCTTGGCAAATAATTTATCCGTAAGATAAACTGAGATAAATCCCTACTTCACACCTTGCTGCTTATGTCTTCTGATGCTCTAGTTTGCCTGAATAGTTTCCCTAGATAGAATGGGATCATGTCACTAATACAAACACCCCTGCATGTATGAGTGAGTTAACATAACAGAACACGGTAGTATTCACTAACAAAATCCAGTGTAGTCTACAGGCCAAGAACAGAGGATGCACACACCAGTAAATCCATAGCACTGTGGAGACTATATAAGATGCATTCACCGAGAATGATGTAACAAGAGATTGCCAAGTTCCATCCAAACAAAGTGTTCGTGCTAAAGAAATTCCAGCCTACACCAGGAGGGGAAAAAGACTTGCTTCTCAGCATGAACAAATGGTAGATGAATCACATATATAAAGATAAAGTTGTTGTATTCAATGTCTGACTGCATGTGGAAAATAAAATTAGGAACTTAGTTGAGCATGGTCACGTTGAAGGTACCAGTATAAAGGACAGACCCAAACATTTAAAGCTTCTTCACTGATAAACAGTCCAAATCCAGCAGCCATGAGCAACCAAAAGTAGACCCACCTGAAGAAATTTTTATACATGATCTGATATATTAGAGAAATGGTGCAAAAATGAAAGAGTGCTAGATTCATGGCTACTGAGCTAAACATAACTTTTTTTATTTGTTTTTACAATTCTCAGATAGAATAATACCATAGATAGACATGAGATTTTTTTTCTTTACAGATTTGTCCCTAGTGGCTCTGCATTCATTTAGCAATGCTACCTTAATATTTGGTGGTAGAAGCTATTGGCCTAGTTTTGTCAAATATAACTTGATGGCGTGTGGTTGAGATACCTCCGCAAAAAAGAAATGTACTAAAAATTCTACAGTAAACAATAGCTCTGCTGAGACATATTCTAATTAAAATATACTAGAGTACACCACAGACCACACTTCTTAAATGCTAACTTGCTAAGCAATCTAGTCAACAAGAACAGGGAATGAAAAACGTCACTAATCCATGGACAGTTGGATAAACTTGTTTGCCTTTTTTTAATGAACAAACAGGCATGAGTGTGTGCTCATTTCATTCATAGAGAATGAACACACTTGTTTGCGTTAACTAACTAGCCAATTTGCGATTGGCTGGCAATCACCAAACTCAATATTAAAGAACAGGATCAAATAAAACTTTGTGGAGATCATTCCATAGTCAGATAATTCATAGGTCCCTAAACTTGTC
This sequence comes from Cymbopogon citratus, assembly GCA_031170775.1. Lineage (NCBI taxonomy): Eukaryota > Viridiplantae > Streptophyta > Magnoliopsida > Poales > Poaceae > Cymbopogon > Cymbopogon citratus. The sequence goes on from DXKC01000132.1 coordinate 6,808, forward strand.
AGAGGGGAAATGGGTAATGTGACGTTTATTTAAAGCACTGACCTGACAATCTGACATTACTATGGGGAAGATATGCATGGATAAGCAAATGTAGCTCTATATTTTAGTGTTTAATCCACAATCTAACGGATGAACAAGGGTAACTGATTACAGTCGTCAGCAGAGAAACAAATAGTCTGTACCTCACAAGTCACAAACCACAAAGATAATACACATAGCCAAATTGACATACCCTGGTGTGTATTCTGGAATTATGACTTTCTTTCCAAACAGAGAAAATGTATATCCGATGGTGGCGGCTGCAGCATCAGACTGTGTGGAAGCATCAACTATCTGTGGCAGACTGAAAGAAGGGCCTGACGAAGGCTCTTTCATGACCAGCGAAATCACAGTGGCCGTGGCTGCAATACCGATAGCAACTGCCACTTTTGCAAGGAGTGAAGCACCTGGGGTGGTAGATTCTACTTCCACTGCATCAATAACCTCATTCAGATCTTCGCCATCCGAAGAAGGCCCTGCTCCAGACACTGATGCTTTTGCAGTTCGGGGCACCAAGCAGGATAAGTTGCACAAACTGTTTCTGTTCACAGCAATATAAAGTTATACTCTGGTTAATAACACAACCGCCATTCTCTACCACATCTACTAGTAAACTTCACCCCCCAAGGGCCATTCTCTAAATAGACTGGGTAATGTAAATCTAGCCAAGCAAGCTGCTGACTGCTCCAGTGGGTGTGGGCCCGGAAGGAAATGGAATATGCTGATGTTTACAGAAGCTTCTCGCCCTCTTATTTTTTTCCCTTTTTTTTAAAAAAAATAAAAAATTCCAAATTATTTTTCTAAGTTAATTTATCTATGCCTGGATCGCTCTCTAAACATTTGGTTTGATTTCACTTGGTCTATTTTACGTCTTAACGAGATTCTCTATTTCAAAATATAAGACATTTTGGCTTTTTTTAGATATATTGATTTTGCTATATCTATACGTAGTGTATATCTAAATCCATTGCAAAAGCCATGTATCTAGAATTATCAAAACATCTCATAATTTTTTTTTGGAAATTTGGAACTGAGGGAGTAAATCTGAATTTCAAATTGTATGAGCTATTAATGGGGAATCATAAGTCATTATAAGTTGTTCATCGTAACCAACTGTTAAAATATCGATAAAAAGTTTTATTGTGTCCTAAATCTGTTCCAAATCATTTGAGACTTTTTTAACCTCAAGTTTGAGCATTGTCTTATTCAAAAACTGTGTAAAATATCACACCTTTTGTTGTGGATTACTTTATTAACACATGTTTTTTAGGAATGATTTAAACTTGACTATGTTTGAATAATTTTTTTAATAAGACAAGTAGTCAAGCTTTGGGGAAAAAAGTCAAACATCTTATAAGAGTATTTCTTAACGTAAGTGTTAACTCATAAATTTTGAGATAAAAACCAACTTACACGTAGGAAACAGAAAAAACAAGAGAGAGAGAGAGAGAGAGAGAGAGAGAGAGAGAGAGAGAGAGATTGGACAAATTGAAATACTTGACAAAGTAAACCGAACCAAATGTTAGTTTGGGGTTATTTGAACATAGACTAAACTAGCACTAATTTGGACTATTTCAACCAAAAACAATACTGTCTGTAGTATCCAATCATGAATTGGTACGGTGCAGGGTAAATTTTTCTGATCTGTATGTATTTATGTGCAGGTTAATGACAATTTATATCTATTTAATTAAGGAACATTATGTTACAGCACATTTGAGGATGTAAGTGGGTCACACAGAGATCGAGCAAGAAGGAAAACATCTGGGAGTACAATGGACGCCACCAAGGAAGGAAGAAGGATCAGTGCAGAAAGGTCAAGGACAAGAGGGCAACGATGCCAGCCCACAAGAGGCCGTTCGCCGCGTTGGAGCTGAACGCCGACGAGGACTTGTCAGCCGCCCCCGGCGCTGGCGCGTCGGCGGCGATGACATCTTTCACCGGGGGCAGCGGCGGATCCACAACGTCAGTGGGTTGGAGCAACGGTGCCGGCGCTCCCGCCGGTGCCAACATCCCGGGGGCTGCCAGGTTCACCAGAGCGCCAGGCTCTGCAGGCAGGATCGAGAAGCTCAGGTTCTGCTTCATGTCACTGCATGGACTCCCTGCAGTAATTCATACATAGTAATGTCAGGTCAATTCAAAGCCTTTTGTCTGTCTGAAAACAAAAGGACATACGTATTTGGTACTATCATTTGAGTTTTTATTTTTCATGAGAAAGAAATGTCCAGTGTTAATTTCATAGCTGGCTGTCAGGCTATATATTATATATATACTACTCACTGAAGTAGGAAGTTGCAGTGGCAGGATAGTCCGTGACGATCCCATCGGCCACCACCGAAAAAGCGTAGGTAGCGACCTCGATCGTGGGGTCAGCGAAGAAGTCGAAGCCGAGGTTCATGAACTCGTTCTTGAGCACGCCGACGAACACGGTGAGGTTGGCGGCCTGCAGGCTGCTGACCGTGTCGGTGAAGTGCGTCATGAAGTAGCCGGTGATCTGCGCCACCGAGTTCCGGTTGATCCTCACCGTGTCGGCGAACTTCTTGATGTCGTCCAGCGACGGCTTGGAGGCGCCGCTGACCTTGGCCTCGATGTTGAGCACCCTCCTGAACGTCGTGAACTTCTCGAACGCCGCCAGCACCGACGAGTCGTCGGACTGGAGGAACACCTGCTGCTTGGTCTCCTTATCGTAGCCGGCCTTGGTCAGCGCGCTAGACACCGCCTCCACCACGCCAATGCCTCTCTTGGCCAGGTATGAAGCATGCTGCATGTGTACATTGTCCACAAGAATGCTTGGTCCATTTTTATTTTTTTTGCCTGAACAGACAGACCGAAAGAATGATTATTTCTTACCTCTATTTCGATCAGTATACCAGTGATGTTGCTGGCCTTGGCCAAGTCTAAGAATTGGGGCAAAGTCATCAGCTTGCCGGCATTCTTCGCTAGGGGATTTCTTTGCAGGCCTGCCTGAGCAAACGGAGAGACCAGGGAGGCTGCTCAGATCAAGAGGGGGGAAACGGTTGTCAGTGCATGAGCAAATATGACATGACATTGTAGGGTGAACAAGAACATAGATATTATATATTGACATACGCTTCAAAGTTGCGATCTCACTCCATGACAGATCGAACGAGAAAATTCCGGATTTGTTCTGGATCTCAGAGACAGTGGAGGCTTTGGACGCAAAAGCAATGCCCGCAGTTGTGGAGCTGGAGATATCAGCAGCGTGCATGCAGAAGGCCGTCCCGTCTTTTGACATCTGAACCGAGCAATCGATGATGTCGGCAGCATCTTTGATTGCCTCCTGGTAGGCAAGGTCTGTGCTACCGGCGAACATGCCGCTCGCACCGTTATGGGTGATGATCAGCGGCCTGCTTTTTCCAGGAGGTGGTAGAGGATTGCCCTTGGAATGAGCCATGCAAGCTGAAGAAAAGGAGGAATTTAAAAGGAGGAAAAGATGGGTAAGCTGCTTCTATCATGATGATGGATAACAGTTTTAGCTCCTTCCAATTCCAACATTAACTCTTACCAACAGCTCCTGATGCAGTGACCGGGAAGTCCGTGAGCACGCCGTCGACAGAGAAGTCTGGATTGTCTATGAACTTGAGGTACTCTGCAGTGGGATCATAGCTGTAGTTGTAACTCAAGACGATATCATTGGCAAATCCGGATGCATACACTTCCAGCCCGAGGGCATGAGCATCTTTGACCAAACTGGTGGACGATGGCGCCAAGTACTGATCCCTTTTCATTGGCCAGATGTATGTCTTGGGCACAAGAATCCCAGCTGCGAATTCCTTGATGGATTTTAGATCTTTCAGAAGCTCCCCATATGTTTTCTTGGTTGAAGGCTCCTCGATGTCTTCATTGAGGAACCGGAAGATGATCTTTGTCTTTGCTTTCTTGAGCTTCCCACCCAAGCTTTTCAAGAATTCAATCTCCGGTGAGGAGATGTAAGAGAGGGTATCTTTTGGTAGTTCTAATATATAATCTTCACTACTTAATTTGTGCTCCGAATAGAATGAATTGTACTGCAAAAGTGAACAAGTCGCGTTACAAGTTAGATGCATAACATGTTTGTTTGAAATAAGAAGAGGGAAGGCTCGTGAATTGACTGGAATCACATTTACCTGTACATTAAGCCATATTTGAGGGGGGTGGAGTTCAACAACTTCATCAAGTGGGTACATCCGCAAGGAGCCATCAAATGTGCTTGGGCGTGAAAAGATGTTCTGTATCACTGAGGGATTACCAAAACAAAGAATGTCAAGCCAGTACAATTCTGACAGGAAACTAATACTTCAAAATGGTTAGTTCCATCTTAATACATCATCCATTTGGAGCAGAAATCGAACACTGAATGTTCAGTTAGGAAGTAATCAGATCAGAGGGTTCTTTTCTGCTTACATGAGACGTTCTGCGCCAGCTGTTCTGCGGTGAAATCTAGAGAGAACCAGCCACGGACATCTTCTCCGTGCAGCTTGTATGTCCTTTCCATCTTGGGGAAGATCTCAGCGACAGTCGTTGAGTTATCAAGGGTCAACCCTGTTTTGCAGAAGCCTATGCGGTCGCTTGACAATTGTAGATCACATAACACAACGACATCAGGCAAGCTGGCAGTCAAGGCAAACTGGTAGGCAAACTGGCTCGAGTCAGGAAACAAGCCAGAGAATCCTCCTCGAGCTATGACTCGAGGGGGAAGACCTGTAGGATGATAGCAATAGCATTAGCAGCTAAGCGACATGGCACTGCAATTGTACAAACACAAACTTGAGACTTGGCAAGTGTCAGAGCAGACACTGCAATAGTAAAACCAGCAAATCTCTGTGGCAAATGCTGAATGATTGAATCCTGATATAAGTAAACAAGAAGAACAAAAATAAATGTAAAAATTACTATACCGCTCAGAGTCAGCCATTTTGGCCCTGCTGGAGGTTTCAAAGCAGCATTGGCTCCATGAAGCAGTAAGAGGATCAAAAACATGTGAGGATAGCTTGCTCCCATTTGGTCAGGAGGAGCACCCTACATTACAGTGCAATTTTGTGAGCTCCTGAAAAACGCAATAACAAGTAGTCTGCTACTTTCTCTTTTGAGAGGAAAGAGAATCGTCAGGTACTTCACGAATCCAGACAATAACTGGAAACAAAGAACATGCATTCATAAACAAAAAATGTAAGCATCGGAAAAGAATTAAAAAAAAAGGATCGGAGAAGAGGTCTACTAACGTTCAATGAACATGATTAATTGGTTTGGGGGAACGGTGACATTGCACCACACATGAAATTCAGACAAATCCAACCAAAAGTTGAAACATAAAGATTTCATTCAGGAGAGAAACATACCTCACATGAAACTCCAAGAAGAAAATTGAGAGAAGCTGTTCTCCGGCCCCACCGAGCCTAAGGTCCGCAGGCACCCTATATCAGATTGTGGAGAGGAGACAAAGGAGGAGGTTTCCAGACAAAGAAAAACCTCCTAAAATTAGATGGCTCCTAAATGATGGCCACCATTCAGCAGCAGGCTTAATTTAGAGCTCCAACTCACAAAAATAACTTGTTACATATTTTCCTTTTCTCAAAGGGGGAAATGAGAGGCGTGATACATCACGTACTGCATCCATCTGGCTGTTTTCATTCGGGGACAGTTTTTGACGCTTGAAACACGAATAGCCATTGCTTTTACTGTTGTAACGGATCACATGTCCTTGTAACAGCAGCCTTCTTAAATGCTTTTGAACATATCAGGCATTAAGAACAACACAGCTTCCACATTTTTTAAAGACTTTCTTGTAACAGAGAGGAAACATGTGGCAGTTTTTCCTGTCTATACACTTCACAAAAGTCTACAAAATGCTGCAAAGAATAGTGATTAGAAGAAAAGTCAACAGCATAGTATTGATCACCTAAGCCAATAATCACACACGAAATAGTAACACGGTGAACTTATTGGAATTTATAGCATACATTCATATATTACAACTCAACATAGTACATGATAGTTCCGGTCAAAAAAAAAAAAAAAAACATAGTACATGGTACACTTGAAACAGAGTCCTAGTTTTACACTCAGGTCCAAATTGCATTTGCCCTATTTCCTGGCAGCATTTAAGATCTTCAAATTAGACGCCGTTGAGAGTAATCACAATTTTGCGAGGGCTGGCATGGTCACGATGTTCGCACAGCCATATTCCCTGAAACAGAACCCAAATAAGATTTGGCACTTGAATACATGCAGTTTGTTATACTATTCAGATGGCTCCTAAAGCTCACACCCATTTGCCAGGTGTTAACTAACCATGGTATTTCCGATGCAAATTGAGATACATGAACTAAGCTTGAATATCAGATATTCAATTGTGACAAGGATATATGTTTCCCTCACCTGCCAAGTGCCCATATTGAGATGCCCATCAGTTATAGGAATCCTGCATAGAGCAAGATGCAAACAGTTAAAAACTTCTATACAGTAGCAGAATAACATAATGAAGGGAGGAAATAGGAATTGAGGAACCGCGTACGTTAGGGCACAACCAAACATAGAAGATTTAATATGAGCTGGCATGTCATCAGGTCCTGTAATTAGAACAGAACTCTCACTGTATTATCACAAAGGAAGCAGTACAGTTTTCATAACCAACAATGACCCATACGAGTAGTTTATGAATACACTACCCAAAAGTTCAGTGATTTTTTTTTTGCAAAAAATAATACTATCAAGACTCAACTAACCTTCCATAGTGTGTTTCCAAGGAGCATTATGGCCCTGAAAATGATGGCATAAGGAAGCAGCATTTTAATTGTACCATTTAAAAGAGAAGAGAAAAATTTAGGGCATTGACCTCTGGAACAATTCTGTTAAGAAAAGTCTCAGTGTCAGCCTGCACATCAGAGTCATAGTTCTCGTTGATGGTCAGCGATGCGCTTGTGTGCTGCACTGCAAAACGAAAATAAATCATTAACACTAGTTCTTATTTACATGCTTGTCAATTCACGAATGTGCATTACAATAGTGACCAAAAAGGCCACGAGTTTTACTACTACAAATTAGGCAAACTGCTTGTGCAGTTGCACGGCTACAGTGAATTATTTCTTTTTCAGAACATGTTGATCAATACTAAACTGCTGTGCTAGTACTAGCAATACCACAGATTCAATTAATGCTTCGAACATATATATAACATAGTTTTTTTCTAACAGAATGGCAGGGGAGCCCCCTGCCTAATTTTTTCATTGATAAAAGGGTATATACATTGTACAAGGCCTTAGGCCCAAAGAGAAAAAGGAAAACAAAAAAGGCTATTGGAAATTCTCTACCAAATAATAAGATGGCCCTTTACACTTGGCTCCTCCCAAATATGATGCTATTTCTGTGCTTCCAGATTGACCAACAAGCTACTATCATGATTTCATTAAAGATGGCTCTTCCAAAGGCATCCATGTGGTCAATGATCATGTCCGGTGACTGGAGGGACATAATTTCAGTGGACGCTTAGCAAATTGCAGTAAAGAAGGCTAAAAGGGCATTCAAAAGAGAGACGGAAGAGAGTTTCTTCACTTGGGAGGTATTGCACATAACACAATTGTGGTCATCTAGATGCATGTTCTTTCTTGAGAAAACTTCTTGTGTTCGTCTGTCTCTGATAAGAAGCCAAAGAAGAATTTCTATTTACCTAGCACTTGATTCCCAAAACCAAGATAAGAAGCAAAGGCACAGTTTTGGCTGACTACACAGAATTCCCATCCCTAAATGCCATAAATAAATGGCTTGTACATATCAACGGTTCATCCAAAACCAAGATAAGAAGCAAAGGAACAGTTTCTGCTGACTACACAGAATTCCCATCCCCTAAATGCCATAAATACATGGCTTATACATACCAACAGTTCATAAGCCACACTAAGACCCCTAAACTTCTGCTAGTTTTGACCGTATAAGGGCACGTACAGCGCGGCTGTAGAAGCCGTCTCTACGAGGTACGTTTTGCAGAAAATACCCTCACTAGCAACAGACAGGTCGAGTCCGTCGTCTCGTCAGACGACGGGGCGGGCTCGTGCTCCCACGCCAAACCGACGACCAGACAACGCGTTGTACATATTCCGTCGGTGTAGCAGCAGTCGGGAAGATCCCGTGCGGCACCTGCAGCGAAGGTCAGCCCGAGCTCGATCCACAGGATGCGGAGCAAAAGCTCCTCCGATCCAACGATTGCCGTGCATGCATATTGCTCCTCATCGCGCCAAGCAAGAAAGGAAATAGCAGAGAGAAGAGGACTACAAAGGGAACTGGAGGGAGAGCACATACGAGTACCACACACAGTGACCGACCAAGATATATAGATGATGGCAGATGGCCGCACAGGAAAAAATATAATGACTGGAGCTAAAAAAAACCTATCCAATGAAATTGTTAACATTATATATTATATTGATGTGGTTCTAAAATATTATATTATAATCTTTATTTGCTTATGGATGTGAAATCATGTTATATCAAATAGCAACACAATGGTATACTAAAATATTATTCATGATTAATCATGGCTATTTGGAAACATTAAATCACTTGTAGACAGTTAAAAAGACGAGTCTTGTCTGTGGGTTGTACGAGCTGTCTTTTTAGTTGTCTATATGTTGATTCCAAGAACATAAGCAAGTGAAGTTTAGTTCAGTAAATTTCCATCAATTCTATCCTATCCCTCACCCAGCCTGTCAGATTCTACAAAAAACTATCTGTAATACTACAACTTAACAGCAACTTACGACATGTCGGCATCTAAGCAAGAATGAAGCGATATGGAAATGTCTAGAAACGCATGATAATAAGTACTAGGTTGTAGGGTATATGGGTCAACATACGGAAGCAATGCGCGAGACCGCACTTGAACCCGGCCAGGTCGCCCTCGATCTCCCTCAGAATCTGCAGCACCGCCACCCGGAGGAACATAAGGGAATCTCAGTAC
>DXKC01000133.1:0-20087 GCA_031170775.1 Cymbopogon citratus
GTGGTTTGGGCCCTGCGGCATGCATGCTAGCTGCTGATAACATTCAAGGACTTTCTCGATCCTTTCCACCTAATCTGTGATATCCCACCACCCACAGCACACACACACACACCCATGTCCTGTCCGATCGAGAGATCAGCAGCCGCAGCTGATGAGTCTGATCCATGCAGGCAACCAGCGAAGCTTCTGATTCCCGAGATCGCCCAGAAGATTTGCTCCCCATCTCCCTCTCCCCTACACATATTACTAAATGAGAATCTCTTTCAGATAATCGTACATGATGATGCCATGTGTACTATATATATATCTCTCCCCAAACTAATCCACCATGCGCGTATCCACTTTGCTACTTTAATCGTTCGTGTCTTGATTTGATTTGGCACTTACAATTCTGTCCCCTGTCTCTCAGTCTCGATCCAGAGGTGTTTCAGTATTTTATTTTTGAGAGTCTCTCCACTTGTCTACCATTCTATACTGTTTTTTTAGAAAGGAGGCAAGAGTTTTGTCATATTTTTATTAGACGATGAAAAAATAAATATAAAAAGATTTTACAACCACTTCAGAGCAACTCGACCGCTACAGAGACTCTATTGAGCGAATAGCTCAAGCTTGCATGCGAAGCCTACTCCCACTGCAGAAAGAAAAAACGAAGGCCACATCCTACCGAACTAAACCCTCAAAAGAGGAAAACCAAAGGATCCCAGCTGATCTCAACGGTTTCCTGCATATATAGCAAACTGAAACTGTGTGATGTTATCTTTGCACAACATTGCAACTTGTTCTGGTTGCCCTGATCGTTGTTAGAAAATTCTTCTGTTTCGTTCTTTCTATATGTTCCACCAAAAATAGATCATGAATCCATCAAAATTTCTTCGTTGTCTCTTATCTACCTTGACGTGGCACTTTCGCCAATATCTATGAATTGATCCTTGCATTGGTACTGTCTCAATCACGGCAAGGTTCAGCCATCGCTTCAGGTGTGACCAGACCTGCTTAGCAAATGGGCAATTTAAGCACAGATATTATTATATATACTGTCATTGCTACTTTTTGTTATTACAAGTTCAGTTATTATTATATACTGTATCATCTCTCATCAAATTTCACTACAAGAAATTTGGCTTTACATGACGGTCTATTATTGTCACGAACAAGCAAAAATACGTCACAGTTAACTATCGATGACGGTCCGTCAAAACGTCACGTATTCCGCGTCATAATTTTTATGGACCAAAAATAGAACGTCACAGGTTAATTTTTTAGATCGTCATGGATGGACTGGACAACAACAATAGGAAGAGGCTATGGTGACGAACTGAACCGTCATGATTTTGTTGCCATGTCATTTGGTTCATAATGAAGCCTAGATCCAAACCATAGTGCGAAAATGAACATCACAAACACCAATCATTTACACAAACATTTATTCATTCATGTATTAGTATCCACAGATGTCTTTACATAGATAGTTCATACATATATAGCTGATACATAGATAGTTCAATGTTCAACAAAAGGTATTACATGTCTATACCACTAATATCCCTCTGATGACAATATATGCAATAGCTATTGCATAAACATTCATCTGCAATCACTCTCTGCAAGTGAAAACAAGGTAAAACAATCATTCGTGAGATCTTAAGTTATAAGGAAACATATGATAAGTTCAGAGTTGATCAAATAAAAGGGCTAGTCTAAAATGTGAGGAACGGCTGCAGTCTAAAATGTGAGTAACACTTGATCAAACAAAAATCTCTAATAGCATAAAAGGGGCACTAAACAAACGAGATATCAGTGCAGAGCACTATTGTTGCTGCTCACCTGAATCTGAACACAAGCCCTAGTGCTGAACTGATAAAGACAGAGTAAATATTCTACTAATGTAATTATTCCTGCAACATATATAGTATTTTTTTAATGAACTAGTATAGTAATATGCACTGCTAGTACAATAATTTCAAAAAAGGTACCTCACTTATGGCAGCTCCATAAGTTAAAATAGCTAGTGAAAGTTGCATCGAGTCCACTAGGCTGTCGCTGACAAGTTGACATTGGCCATACGTGCTTGCTAATGTGAGGAATAGATCCCATGAAAACTAGAAACTCTTAAGTACTGAGTTGATGTGAACAGAGGCCGGTTGAGGTAATCAGGGGTTGCCTACTAATCAAAAAAATTACTCTTAAGTTTCTACGCAAAAAAAGTACTTTAGAGCATGGCCAATGTTAAGAGTACCAGTGTACTTAAGTAACCCCTGATTACCGCAACCAGCCAGATGTTATTTTTTTGAATTGGCAGGCAAACTAGACTTACCAGCAAAATAGCAAGTATTCTTGTTTGCAGAGCCACAACTTTATTCAGATACAGAGTAGCACCATTGGCATACGACCATGATCACCTTTTTTCTGGTAAAAAATCTGCCACCTAGGTATTGCTACCTGCAAAAATAATACAGAGCATTGTTACCTGCAAAAATGTTATCCATATTTAACAGGGACACAACTTGTTATCTGCAAAAATGCAAAGTGTTCCTAAACTGAACACAGGCCCTGCTCCTTGTGCTGAACACAATCTACTGGTAATTTCAATCCACATCCTGCAGGAAGAAGAAGAAGAAGAAAACAAGTTCTACTCATACAAGCATACACTTGGGTTTGAATCTACAGAAAAATTAGAGTTCCAGTGCTCAGTTTTATACAAAATGAAGGGAAGAGAAAGGACAGGCATACCTGGTGTCCCTGGTGTTGTGACTTGTGAGTGCTCACCAACGCAGATCCGGACGGCAGGGTGCTGGGGTGGAGCCGGAGCGGGCGCGACGGGGGCGGGTCGCTGGGGCAGAGGCAGGACTGGCGCTAGGGTTGGGGTCGGCGCGGCGGGGTAGGAGCAGACACCGGAGCGGAGACGGCGAATCAGGGCGGGGTCGGAGCCTTGGATACCGTGCCGGCGCTATTGGAGAAGAGAAGGAGGCGGACCTATGGTAAGCGACAGCCATGGGAGGGCGCTGGTTGTGGGCAGAGGCCGCCACCACACCCCAGACGCCTCTGGATCTGGATCTGGGCGACGACCGGCGGGGAAGGCACCGGCAGCCAGCTTAGGCAGAACCGACGGCGTGTGAGAGACGAGCAAGGTGGAGGCGTCGGCGTGTGGGAGACGAGCAAGGCGGCGGCGCTGTGAGGGAATCGAGGGAGACAGGGAATCGGAAGACGAGCAGGGCGGCGGCGCTGTGAGGGAGACGAGGGAGAGACAGGGAATTGGGCGTGAGTCTGGGAAGGAATCGCTCGTGCCTCGTGGGCTTTGATGGGTACGAGTCCTCCTCTGGATCTTTTCTTTTATATTTATTTATTTCTTATATTATTTCTTTTCTTTTTTCTTACTTTTTTGTACTGCTATTTTTTATCTTATGTATTATAACAATCATCGAGAAATGTGTGTGTAAACGGGGTGTGTTATTTTCTTCTCATATAGAACTTTTTATTTCTCTTTCTATGCAATTATATTTATTGTTTGTATTTATGATTTTTTTAATTGTGTTGATGCATTTGATTAGTAGGAACGATCTGTACACTCACATCAGCATGACACGTTGTATGTTGGACTTGTAACCATCCAATGAGTCCGTCATGGATGACCAAAATGATTCGTGACGTCCGGTTATGACGTTAATTTAATCAATTGTCATACATTCATCACTTTGGATTTGGACCGTCACAGATGACAACATTCTGTGATGATTTATTAGAACGTCACAATTAAACCGTCACAGAAAGCCAAATTTCTTGTAGTGTTTTCACTGAGCTTTTGTTAGTATATATATATAAAGACATTTGTTTTTGTTGTTAGTATATATATAAAGACATTTGTTTTTGTTAGTCAGAAGTGAGAACAAATAGAAAAGAAAGTTAATTTCACCAGTCACCTGATGTTATGGTGAAATATATAAAGCCTTGACGAAAGCCCCAAACTATCATTTCAACCACGAATCATCGAATCCACTGGGTACTTTTCTTGACACATCAAGAATCCAAGATCACAGACCCTTTCATTTCAGTCACCGGCCAACAGAACCATTGACTATTCAAAGGCAGCTAGCGAGGATTCGTTACTGAAAGCTAGGTGGACGCAACTACATTAACAAAAACAACATTTCTTTTTAATGCATGCAGTTGCACCTTCTTTCGTTCCTGTTCTTCTCCAGCAGTGTTCTACGTAAATTTGAGGAGGATGTGATGTGATGTGAGTTATCAGTGTTTCATTTAAATTTTCTGACAAAGATACCCCAAGATCATCTTCGAACCTATCAAAACCAAGGAGCCAATGCAAATTGAGGTGGTTTATTTCTTCTTTTTATTTTATTAATCGTGCTGCACATGGTGCTGACTGCTGACTCTCTCCTCTCTCTCTCTCTCTGTGCTAGCAGTGTGAGCCCACATTGCCACCACACGGATTAAACTAACCAAATCCGATAAAAAATGGAGAAAATCAAGCTGTCTCCTTTTTAATTAATGGGGGTATTGTGCGTGTAGGGGGATCTCTCCCTTTCATCACTTTTATAAGGCTTCTTTACACCATCCATCGTCTCCCTCCTTTCTTTCTTGCTTTCTAGCTAGCTTTGCTCCCATTTCTTGGTCGTACGTCCTCTAGGTTTAGACTATACGAAGGTGCCGGGATCCATGAGTGCGAGCAATTCCGGGTCCGGGGACAGCATGGAATGGGGAAGGGGAAGGTCCAGCAGGAAGGGCAAGAGAGGCGGCGGCGGCGGCAGCGGCTCCGACAAGCAGCCGAGGCAGCCGCAGCGAGGGCTCGGCGTCGCGCAGCTGGAGAAGATCAGGATACAGAGCGAGATGGCCGAGTACTTGCACCACCCTCTCGGCCACCACCCGCCGCCTCCGATCCACAGAACTGGTAGCTTCAACTTGGTAATTACTGTTCGTTTTGCCCACAATTTGATTCTTCTGCAACCTCCATGCATGGTTATTAGCTAGCCTGGTCGAGTTCCTGATTTGATGTGATGATTTAGTTGATTGAATTATTGATGGATCGATCGAGCAGGAAGACTCGCGGCTGTCTCACTCGCTGCCTTCATCTCCATCCTCCTCCGCCTTCCATGCTGCCAACATCGGTGTTTCGTCGTCCTCTTACCCGATTCATCGTCCGACTCATCATCTTGCGGTACACATCTCAAATGACATTGTTTCACAAAGAGTATACAGTTCAGCAAGTGTATATACTGCTATATTTACTAGCAGAGATCACGCAAATTGTTTGTCTATAAAAACTCTAAACTGTCTATATATGTAGTTGCTATTTTCCTTTTTTAGAGAAAGTATATATAGTTGCTATTTTCGAGTTACTATATCTTCTAGATCGAGTTTCTCTCGAATACGCAAAAGATTTATGTGCATCATTGTAATCAAGGTAGAAGTGTAACTAAGTTATATCTTCTAGCTAGATTAGTTTAGGCATCCTATTATTCAGTGATTAACAGAGGCAAACAAACATGCATTTTTGTGTTCCTAGTGCATCAGCAGACTGAAATAAAAATCAGAAAAGCTAGCCAAACAATTTTCGGTGCTTTTGTTAGATTTAATTTAATTTTCGGTGCTTTTGCAAGTACTAGTGTGTATATACTACTAAATCAAGAATGCACAATAATTACTTTTGGGGCCATCGAATGATAGATCATGAAGCCTAAAAGATGAGCAAAGAATGCATAATAATTGAGCCTAACGCTAAAAGATGAACAAGAGCGTATCAATGCAGATCAGAAGATTTTATTCTGCCATGCACGTGATGGCTTAGCCAGCTGCCTGCATATCTTACAGCTGCTGCTGGTGCGACCTAACCTCAATGATGTGTCTGTTGTACGTACGTAGATGGCATATGGAGAGAGATCTGGAGACATGAGATATGGTGAATTTCAAACCAATCCCATCATCAGGTACGGTGCGTACACATGTACAAGGCGCTCTATATACTATATAGTCAAGGATTCATGCATGTTCACCTGCATGCACTTGTGATCATATATCAAATAAAAGACCTAGCTAAACATGTGAGCATGCATTTTTCCTTACTACCTTCAGGTCACCAAATTACCATGGCGCTATCTATGGTTCCGAAGCACATTATTCTCATCCGAGCAATGCCACCTTGCCTCTCTTCAACCCTCAGGTACTTATATTACCCCTACGTTCTAAACTATAATTAAGTTGTTCCGATTTTTCTAGCTAGATACATAGCTTCTGCTATATGCATCTAAATATACACTATGTCTAGATACACAACTTTTATTAGATATCTGGAAAAGTTATGATGACTTATAATTTAAAATGGATGGAGTTATGTCTGAAATAATAATAAAAAATAAATGTGTGTGTGGTTTCAGTCTCGTCGATATATATATATATATATATATAGCTTATTTGAAGCTCATGTTGCAATGTTGCCACACTTCACTTCTGCAGGAATCAATTTGCTTGAACAGACCGTACGACCTAAATCAAATGGCGGACTCATCGAACTTAGATGATCAAGAGGTAGACCTTGAGCTCAAGTTATGATGGTATGCTAGCTGGCATTCTGCCGACCTTGAGCTCAAGCTTTGATGATATGCTGGCCCTCTACCGTACCTCTCAGTTAAGCTATCTATATAATACCTGATTATTTGTGCCACAAGAACTAAAGGGGCTTGCAGTCTTGTGGGTGAAATGCATGCATATCATGGACATAATATATATAAGAAAAAGAGATGCACACATGCATGTGCAAATTCTTTGAGTTACGGTGTGACGATGTGTAATTGACTTACTGAACAATCAATTGCCAGCTGGATTTATTTGGTGATGCTGGCTAATACCTAGTTATATTATTTTGTACAATATTATTGTGTAAATTTTGGTATATAGCATAGAACAATTACGTACTGGTTCTCTTCTCACCGTGATGCTGCAAGCATGCATCCATGCATGCATATGCGATACAGCATTCAATCGGCATTGCTCAATTCAGAAAAGAATATCTATTGATATATATGTATATCTGGGCATGCGCTATATTTCAGAATGTTCACACGGTACATAAGAGAATTAGATGAAGACAGATATATAGATGTTGATGAATGTTCCATATGGTGTTGTCTCACAACATATTTGTTTGGCACAATGAAAATTTTACATTCATATGCACATTTTCAACAAAGACAGTACTTTTGCATCCATGTCAGCGTTACGGCTGATTTTTTTTTTTTATGTTATTGCTCTCTCAGTTAACCGTACGTACGTGGGATTATATTTTGTCATGTTGCTTGTTAGCTGCTTGCATGATATTATGAGGTGAAGATTTAATTTATTATGTCATCTTATATCTGCAAGCAGGTTTGCAGCATTCAAATTCAAATTTATGTGTGTGCAAGTGCAACTGTACGTACATGTATACCTTTCGATAAGTCCCTGTAAAACTATATATGCCCATATATGTATGACTAGTCTTGTTAAACGGTTATAGTCATTCACTCGGTGAATTTTGGAAACCGAAATAATTTTTTTTTAAAATGCAGTTCATATCGATGGCTAATTACACTACCACTCCGTGGACGCTTATACGGACGGGGATACTTTTCACATTTTTGCTAGATCGAGGTCCAGAAAATTCATGTGTTCTCTCTCTCACACACAAGTACACACATAAACATGAATTGCAATATAATAATTATGACATGTCTGAACTTAATCAATCTTAAATTTAGTTCACCCCTAGCATATATATGAGGAGATCAGGCGGCACCACTGTATAATTATAATTACGGCAATATTCGTGTTCTTTTTACTCTTTCAATTTGTAAGTCGTTTTTTACTTCTCTCTATGCATGTAGATATATGCTATATCTAATTAGATGAACAATACGAACTACACATATAGTAAAGCTAAATGAACGTATCATAATTTAGAATGGAGATGCAGTACTATATATAGATGTCTAATGTATTAGAATTTATAGATGTAACGATGGGACTTCTATCAACCTCACAAGTTACCAATATTTTCAATCTATGATAGTAGCAAACTTCACAAATAATTATGATTAAAAAAAACTCGATCTGCGGTGGCTAGAAAGCTCCCGGGTATTCTGACTTAAGAAGAAGATCTTTTCACGCAAATCAAGAAAACCCCTGAACCTTGGCCCTTCTCATACACAGCGGCACCGTAGTTCTGTGAGACGAGCTAGCGCCACAAACCTGTGCTTTGGACGTGGCGCAGATGATGGAGTTTTTTTTTACATTGTTCGAGGAAAATCTCCGAAAAACAACGTAAGTGCGCCACACTTGGGGCTTGAACCTATGCCGTTAGGGTGCCAATGAGAGTGCTGACTGCTAAACCAACCTGTGACTACTGCCCATAGCTCATTTTTCTTGGGCGTTTTCAAACTCATTTGCTTGGTGTAAAATGGTCATCAAAATATATGGTAAACTACACAATTATACTTCTTTTCTTCATGTAATACAAACTCACTTGCATAGTTGGTCAACCATCCAAGCCATTTGGTAAGGACGTAACTGCTCGCTCCTTAGTGATCTAATAAGCCATTGTCTCTTGGTTATGTTATAGTGCAGGGTGCAAAATAGGCAGTAATTAAGAAGGTCTGAAGGTGCCACTTAATCTGTCAGTGCAGTCCATTACCCAGACCAAACAATTCTGTAGAGATGTGTACTTTTTTTTCTTCTAAATTTCCTCTATAGTTGACTAATATATACATAATATGAATACGAATATAGTAGTGCATTCATGGATTTTATTGATATATAAGATATTAATGTAGTAGTGCATTCATGGATTTTTGTTGATATAAGATATGAATATAGTAGTGCATTCATGGATTATACTAATGGATGCCACTTCCAGCTTTGTCCAGGAAAAAAAGCTGCAGATCACAAAATCTTGACGATCTATTATACTAGTAGATATAGTAATCTGACACTCATCTCTATCAGGATATTGTCCTTCATGCCTGGCCTTTCTTGTAACACGATCCGTAGCTAGCGAAAAAAAGGCAATATCTTATATATATTGATTGGTGGTGCTACGCGCAGCATGCAACGGCCAGCATTGCAGAGCGTACACGGTATTACCACGACGTACCGGCCTGTCAGTCTTCAGTGTACCCCGTATATCTGAATATGTAATCCCAACTGATCCGAAGGCCAGAATCCAACGGTACACTACAGCGTGCGATGACGAGAGCTAATAACCATCAAAGTAATCGTCGCATGCATGCATACACTCTCTTCTAAATACTGCAGGACATGTAGCTTAAGTTTAAGAACAACTTGGTATATCGTCTGATGAAAAGCTGCAGGACATGTAGCAGCTAGCAATATGCATATTAGCTTAGTTGTGAAGATAAAGTTTGGAGACTGCTGACCCACCTGCTGAATAATGGTTGCCAGCTGAACAGCGGTTGCCAATGTATCTATGTCTGTTTGTTGCAGTAACGCAAGTTGCTAAGCTACTTGCGCAAAGTGCAGAGAGAACCCGGCCGGATCATCAATCAGGAGTCTTTTCCAACTGATCTATAGTATACAGTATATTAGCTGACAGCTGGAATAATCTTTGCCGGCCGTGCCAGCGGCTGCCGCCGGAGCTGCAGCGACGGGCCTGAAACTATTCTAACCGCGGCCGGTCCAAGCTGCTTTGGCGGCTCATCTACGCGCTTCCGCTCTGCCGGAGCCGGGCTGTCCGAAGGCCGCACAGATACGCTCGCTCAAGCCGGTCAAACTTGTGGCAGGCCTATTCAGCACTTATCTGTTCTATTAGATATATCGTTTAATAGATTTCATCCTTTTATATTAAAATATAAAATAGAGTACTGCATACTTAAGAGTATTGAATTGCATAAATGGTAGAAATTATTATAAATATAAGCTACACAATCATGCCTAATTCAAAATCCATCAGAGAGGCACTATATATCTGCTACAATAGTTTAAAAAATCCCATGGGATTGTTGTTAGTTACAAAAGATTTCAAGGGATCATGGGAAAATCAAAACATGCTAGAAATCACACAGCAAACATTTATTATTTGATATATCAAAATAACAATGGGATGTTTGATCATTATTGCAGCGTCTATATACACTCTTGATCTCCTTGATATATCCAAAATAAATATTCACATTTACTATACTAGATATCTAGATTTTGTGTTGATATTTTTGTTTATTAGATCAATCTAAACCTTACAGGGTGCCACACTATCTACAAATATACAATGCATGAATAAAAGATAACATATGAATATATGCATTTATGAAAAGAGCAAAAGATTATAGTAAATAAATTCTGAACATTTGCTTCACAATGACATATGTACATGATGCCACTATATATACAGACCTCCACAAGACCACAAGTGAAAAATAGTATCGGGGAGTGAACTTCTAGTTTTCGTTTTGTGTATGTAGTACAAGTCTTCCCTCTGTTTGTAGATTTTGTTTTGTAGGTATAATGCATGCTAACTTCTTTTACATATGATTTGTGCTATGTAGGTGCCAATGGATGAAAGTAGTACAAGAGGTTGCAACAAAGGAGATGAAAGAGCCTCATGTTTGCCTAAAATGAATAGAAGGATTGCTAAAAGCATCCCATCCAAGCCAAAGGAAACAAAAAGAGGGTTTGGGATTGCCAAACTAGAAAAAATAAGAGTAGAAGAGGAAATTAGAGAGTATTTTAAAGAGACCCTTAGCCAACCACCAATTCATGGAGCTGGTCTCCAAGGCCTGGTAAGCACACTTGTAGAGGTGTGATCCATTGGTGCAATTCATGCTTTAGCATTGTGTTTTATATCATGTCATGGATTACCTTCTCGTCTAAACCACTTTTATAGAATGGACCTATATATACCAACTAGTATGTTTGGTTGCTTGTGGTAGTGCTTCAATTTCCGTACCAACACCTTTGAATATTTTTTGGCAATATGTGAATAGGTATGTATCACTGTAACAAGGACCTTTTTGTGTGCATCTGTTAAGATAAATGGTATCCATCACTGTAGTATTCACTAGAATTATTTTATTGAAGAATATCATCAGATGTGAAGATGGCATGTATATTGTAGGGCTATACGTCATAATTAGAGACATATATAAATGATATTTTTCAAGGCTAAATGATTTTGTTATGGAATGTTTGGAATTCGAAGCAAGGAATTGGAATGTTGCCCCACTACCCATTGGGTCTTATTACTGGCCTTATATTCATGCTTCAATGCCATACCCAATTCTTTCAAACTTTGCAGTGTATGAGCATTCTATTGTTATTACATCTATTCAAACTTGAAAGCATCACCTTTTTGTTTTCAATTTTTGTACAAACTTTGCATGTACAATACTAATAGCATTTCTCCCTTACAATTGTATACAATGGCATCTCATGTGTGGATCACAGTTGCCCCTCTTATGATTTATTGTAGATGACACATGAAGCTAGAGAAGATATTAGTGTACGATTCAAACATCCTATGATAAGGTACACACATATACACGATTACTTTTCCTATATTTATGCATACTCTTGGAGTTAGACATCTGGTTTAGGACGGGTATACACTAATTTCTTATAAATATCTTTCTATTTTCAAATGTAACCTCCTAAACCATGATAAAGATTTCTTGCTTGACCAATGCCATAACATATAACTAGGTTGCCAGGCACCTCTGGAGCAGCGTATCATGTCAATCCAAACCGCATGGTTCCTACAACGCTGCATCTCTTTGAAGCACCAGATCATAGGGTATATATCTAGCTCATGGTTCTTAACTTCTTATTTGTATAGATCAAATTAAAAGCATCACAAGCGCGTTTTAGGTTTGTCAAACTCTTCTTCTTAATTAATGCAATGATAGACAATTTTTTTTATGTATTCAAGAAAATAAAACAAATTAAAAGCGTCACTGACCTGCTTTTATACAAAGCACAAGCTTGCTATTTTTGGGTAGCATTATTATGAAATACATGTGTAGTATTTTTTTTTTGGCATAGGTAGCTTTATGAAATATGTGTGCAGTTTTTTTCGTGAACAGGACATATGACCTGTGTTTTCATTAAGATGACAAAAAAAAATGTATGCACTGATATATCAAAAACTAATTAAATTACTCAAACGTGTTGTAGGCTATGAAGCTCACTGATAATAGTTGTGCTCTAAATTTCTAATGCTTACAGAAAGATGTTGGATATATTGATTTGAAGAGGAATGGTGATGACAACTTATCAAAGGAGTCCTCTTGCAAGAACGTCAAAGACCAACAAGATCTGGACCTTAACCTGAAGCTATAATCCTATAACTCGTAGAAGTGTCTTGAGCAATGATTCATCATGATGCTGGTTCCAACATTTTACAAGTGAAATCGTACAAGTTTGATGCATGGTTTTGAATTTTGAGAACCAATATTGATTCTCTGGACTAATAAATAATCCTATATTTCAATCACAAGACTTTGGGTTCCCATTTAAATTGATTAAATAATATCTTTACTAGTTTATTTGGTTGCTTTTTTCCTTTGGTGAAAAATGTAAGACTTCGGGATTTACTTCTGTTATGATATGATGTGAATAAAGTTATTTGATAGAAGTAGAGCTAGAATGACTATTGGAATTATTTGTGTGCGTGAAAGTTGTGCATACATTTGCGCAATAGTTTTATTACAAAGTTTATATACAACAGTGTTTTTCCAGGCGGCACTTCATGGCATCATTTTCCAGCATCGTGACAAGTGTGCTACCATGAAAAATATCCAAAGATTTTTTTAATTTTTTTAAACAAGAGCACCAATCCCCATGTGCTTCAGATTACAACTCCACCAATGTCTCATGACTCCCTCCCCCGACGACGCGGATGTTCCCATGGTACCGCGCGACTCCCCTCGCGAGTCCTAGATGCTTCTCCTCCGGCGGCGCAACTTCCTTCCCAACGGAGGGGAAGGCTCGGCGGTAGTGCAACTCCTTGGTCCCTTCTTGTCAGTGACGTGACACCCCACCCGCGCACGATGGGCTCCCGGCAGCACACCTCGCAATGATTGCAACCGCTACCACAAATTCATGTGGCGATTGTCGGTCTTCTTCCCCAATTCGTTTTGGCCAAGTCAGACAACCAGGTCCCATCTAGGTCCCATGTGTCATTCTCTATTTGAATGATTTTTTTTGAAACTCTATTTGAATGAATTTGGGGTCTCTAGGCGACCGTTTAAAGTGCAGTTTAAAAACCAGATCATTAAAAGTGGGCCTCCATTTCCGTGAGCACAATTCAATCCATGGGACCTAGATGGGACCTGGTTGTCATAAACTGACTTGGCCAAAACAGAGCCTGAACAGAGTTGGGCTTGGGCTGCAACCTTCAAAATTCCGCCTTCGGTCCAGGGGGCACGACACAAGTCTGAAATAAAAAACCCAACAAAAACCCTCGCTCGCCTCATTCGTCTCCTCACCTCGCTGCGTCGTTCGTCCCCAGCTGCGGCGCGTGACTAGGCCACGGAGGAGACCCAGCAGCGATTCCGGCGATGGAGTACGTGAACCCCCTCACCGGCTTCCGCGTCGACGGCCGGCGCCCCAACGAGGTGAACCCTGCTCCCCCGCTCTGCCCCTCGCGCGATTCATGCGCGCAACCCTATCTCACACGGTGTTTGACGTCACGCAGATGCGGCAACTCAAGGGCGAGGTCGGCGTCGTTGCGCGCGCAGACGGGTGAGTAAGGCCAGGTCCCACCTCCGACTCTGATGGACGAGGGCGAAAACGAGCGACTATTCGATTAGGGTTCCAGACTGCGGACGGCGGTACGGTGCTCGGTTTTGATCGGTTCTGCTGGTGTTTGTTGCTCTGTGCAGGTCGGCGATGTTTGAGATGGGCAATACCAGAGTCATCGCTGCCGTCTATGGCCCTCGAGAGGTGATTTCCCTTGTACTATTTGGGTATATCTCGGTGTACATATGTCAATCGTGATATATCGGTCATGTGAATGCACTGCATGTTTGAGGAAATCAGGAAATGCCTCTCAGAGGGGTTTCATATTTACTCGTATACTGTGTGGTCTATAGTCGAATTCTCTGAAACATGACTTTGATTTAATTTTCAGGAGTCTTTTTTTTAGTGAAAGTTGGGATCACATGGAAAAACTAATTTGTCTATTGTTTACATTTTCTATATACATGAAGAGTGTTTGAAAACCACTAGGATCCACATTGGCCTATGGACAGTAGAACATTATTTTTTATTCAGTTTTCTTTCCTTCCTGTCAGACTACACACATGACACAACACCAGGGTACCATGAGAGTCATAGGGCTTCACCTTCTATTGCTTTGTCATACCTCCTTATTTTCTTCTTCACCAAATAACTAAAAGTTCACTCTCTTGGTTTGCTCATTCAGGTTCAGAACAAAGGTCAGCAAGTAAACAACAACGAAGCTTTGGTAAAGTTTCACTGCTCCAAGTGCATTCTTTAGTTCTAGGTTGTCCTTTGTGATGTGTTCCTGAGAGAGTTCTGTATGCAGGTTCGTTGTGAGTATAGGATGGCAGAATTTAGTACAGGAGATCGGAGGAGAAAACCGAAGGGTGACAGGTATGTTCCAACTTGAACACAGTGAAAAAATATTAATAATAACAATCCAGTCCTTGGGCATTCGCAGCATTTTGTTCATTTACTATCAAAACAGATTTTCTATATGGCAAAAGTGTATTATTTTTTCTCTGCACATTATCAACAGCCTTCTTTTCCCTGCATCCCGTGTTTTTGAAATCATATTTGACTTTCCCAATACAATAAAGAATCTTCAGTGAACGTATGGGTGTCATGTTTTTGTAACAGTATAACAGTTGCCGATGGCTTTGTGGGCCACACATGGCAATGTTGAAGCACCCACAGCTGGTAACAGAGGATTAGTGATGAGTTTAGTTGGTTTGTTTTGTTTCTTCAGAGGAAAATTAGCTGGTCTGGTAGTCAGTTTGTTATATTGGTTTCTTATGTTAGGCACCAATATCTCAAAGGCATTGGGTGTTGAGTTTGGCAAGCAAACAGTTCCCCTAATTCATCTAGCCTGGCCTCCACCTCTTGAGAGGAGGGTGAACTTGCCTCCACCTCTTTGCCTAATTCCCCAATTCCCTGCCATATCAGTAGTCGTAATTCAGTAGTTTGTTCATATTCTTTTTCTTTGTTCCTTTCTATTTTTGTTCCTTTTTTGTCCCTTTGTGTTATAATTATGATTTATGAACCTTGTTCTACATTTCTAATATATTAATCATTAGGGGTGTGCCCCTCCTGTTTCCTTAAAAAAAATAGGTCATGGTTAAGATCAGAAATTTCGTGAGTAGTGTCTGGCGTAACATAAGCAAACAGTGCTGCATTGCTGCTATGTAATTTAGTTGACTCAGTTGCGGCTGGAGTGAACACCCAGTGTGCAAAGTGGATATAGGTTGCATGAACTAAAGTAGCGAACTAAAGTGGATTTAACTTGAAGGTTCAAGGTGTTTCATTTCCGATATAAGTATGATAGTAAACTAACGTTACACTCATCTGGCAGGCGATCAACAGAAATTTCTCTTGTTATTCGGCAGACAATGGAGGCAAGCATATTAACACATTTAATGCCACGCTCACAGGTCGGTCCTTTAAAACTTCAGTTTTTTTATATGATATCAGGGCCAACTTCCAATGCTTGTTATACATTTTTGCAGATTGATATATATGTCCAAGTTCTTCAAGCTGATGGTGGTAGGTGTTCTTCTTTCCTACTTTATGATTGTTGAAGTTGTCTCCAGGCTGTATTTTCTATCTTTTTTGGTCATGTACTCATGTCCTAAAATGAGGACAAGCAAGAGCATTTTTTTCCCGTGGGCTGAGTAAATCTAGATTTATGCTTTGCATGATGAGACAAGCTGGAGAATGTATACCAATTATGATGTGTACCTTTTACCCTAGCTCATTCTATGGACATCACACAGTCATGCTATTGTCATGCTGAGACAATCTAGATTTATGATTATTCTTTACTATATTAGTCTTACTCATGCTATGGCGTATTATTCTTTTACTTCTTGGAAATAATTTAACCTATATTACTCAGTCATGCCCTAGCATATTATTCTTTTGCTTCTTGGAAATAATTTAACCATAGTTTGTGCTTCAAAATTATTGTCATCTTGACCATGACCGTGTGTACAACAGGAACAAGGTCAGCTTGCATCAATGCTGCAACATTAGCTCTTGCAGATGCCGGGATTCCAATGCGAGACATTGTCACATCTTGTAGTGCTGGCTATCTGTGTTCTACTCCTTTGCTCGGTAAGACACCTACCTAATATTCATATCTTTAACAGTAATCTTAAGGAATAAATAAGTCAAATAATTCTAATGTACTATGCCAGATCTGAATTACCTTGAAGACAGTGCTGGGGGCGCCGATGTCACTGTTGGTATTCTTGCAAAGATGGACAAAGTCACTTTGCTTCAGGTAGAAAGATCATGAATCACATTCTCGACGCCTCAAGACTGTCTCTAGGCCCAGTCAAATTATATGTTTCAGTTTTTCTCTCCTGTTAAATACCTTCTTTTGATTGTCAAAAAAAAAAAACCCTTCTTTTGTGTTTGATTACTGCATAGTATTATTCTTTTGTTAGCATCCGAAGGAAGCAGCTTAAAAAGTGCCTTTTCAGATGGATGCAAAATTACCGATGGATACATTTGAAAATGTAATGGGGCTTGCAATAGAAGGTTGCAAAGCAATTGCAACTTACATCCGAGAGGTAAACAATTTTTTGTTGATCTTCCCTTACTTATTTTTGAAGTTTACATTTACTTACGACCTTTCGTTGACATGTTGGAACTTCCGGGTCGTTGACTATTGTTCTCGAACAGGTGCTATTGGAGAATACAAAGAAGCTTGAGTGTCAGCGTGGTTAACCTTAGGAGGTGAATCCCATTTTCCCATTTTGTTTTACACTTCAAGACTTGACTGGTCTGGGTAAAACTAAAATGGTTTATCTCCATACTTGGCAGTGCATGCAGATTAATGACCTGAACCTGTCGAAGATTGCTGACCCAACAATGGACATCACACAGCCATTAAAAAGTCATACTGGTTGTGGATGTATGGCTTTTGTGCAGTGCATTGAAGTGCACAGCAACTTCCTTGGCTTGCTTGAACTTTCAACAGAGTATGTGTAAGTCATCAGCTGTTCAAGGCAGCTTGTCATCATCAGAGATACAAGACATGCTTCCATGTTTAAAATTGTGAGGAACCTGGAATTGTAACCCTCTGTAATTCCTGTAAACTGATATAAATTGAGGGTGGCATTGTACTGCTAATCCTCCGTAAGGTGTTATTGGAATTTTTATGTCAGTTACTGTCGAGTGTAGACTGGTATAATATTTTTTTTTTAAAAAAGAAATCCAGTGGTACTCCTGCTCCGCCCCAAATCAAGGCGCCCCCAGAATCCCTCACTTTGTGGCCATTTGGTAGAGCATTTTTGGGCAATGCCACAGTGTTGCCTAGTTTTATTGCATTTGCGACGAAACCCACCCCTCCACTTCCACAGGGGACACCCAACTCATACAAGTAGGGGACTTGTTTTAGGGCGTGTGATTTTTAAGAAAAAATGTTGATTTTGTCCCTCGACACTTTATATTTTAGATTAACCCCTCTGATACGTAATTTCCAGCTCCGCCTTGCTTGTTCCGAAACAAAGTTGCACAACTCTTGAATCCAGCAACTGAAACATACTGAGGTCTGAGGTGCACAGACTTGGGATTCGGAAGCTGTGGATTTTTTTACCTTGAGATGTTGAAGAGTAAAAACAAGTAAAAAAAAAACACACACCAAGCTTAAGAACACATCCTCAGCTCAGCTCAATGGGATAATCTATTGTATGCCGATGATCGAAAATTCTGGCACCCCACTCTTTCCAAATCTCCTAGGCAACTAGTATGAAGCTGCTCCATTGACTGGTGCATGGTAAATTGCACCGTCCGGAGGCACAAAGGATGCCGGTTTTGGAAGGCTGAGAATATGTTTCTAATCTACAATAGCTGTTGAACCCGATCGCCTGGATAACAACCCCACAGTTCAAAAGAGTATGAGCGAGCGGTCGTCTTTCAATCACTGTCAACCACTCTCACTTTAAAAGGCTGTTTAGTCCGAATAATGGTTAATGATTTGTGACCTCTAACTAGAGCTTTGATCAAGACTACTTTTAGTTGACCACCAGAATAAAAAATTACAAAAAATACACCCAAATTACAAAGTGAACACCTTTAAAGTATGACAGAACTGTTTACAAAACTGAGCTGCTAGCAATTAGATACTCCGAACTCATGTATTTCATCACAGTAAGCAGTTGACATGGCAAACCCGATCAAGTGGTCTTCTTCTTCTTCTTCTTTGACTTGAGCATCACAAGACCCACAAAGACGCTCAAGAATGAAAGGAGAACTACGCCGGCCAGCACTGGTATCAAAATCGCATAGTCTTGAGGTAGGAAGTACTTGTGCACAAAGTGATCGCTGTCAACGAATGGCTAGGTGGGAACAAGAGCAACAAATTACCAGTCAGAAATAAAGTCATAATAGTTCTACTTGAACTGAAACAGAAAAGCTCAGAGGTCACTAACCAAAATAATGACCCAGAATGTATAGTATGTGAATATGGATAAGCTTGTCAGAGTCAGTAGAAAACCGACTACCTTATCACCCAGTTCCATTTGCCTGAAAGTAGTAGACGAATAACCTTGTCAGATGAATGCTTATCACAATCCAAAGCAGAAGAAAATTGTTCTATGATGGGCTCATAATCTGAACTGCACATATATTCTTGAATGCTTGTTCCCTTTGATCTTAAAAAAGTATGTTCTAGGAGGGGATTCGCCTGTTGTTTCCATAAAAACAACAATAATCTGAGTTTTAGCAAAATTGCCACATAGCCTAGGCTGAATGAACTTTTATCAAGAGAGATGAGCCGCCAATCTACTGTTATTACACCCCAACGAATGCAAGATGTTTATGACAAGCCTTGTCCTAAACATCATATCTTTTAAAAACGGAGTACTGCATTTTTTTTTTCTCCAACACACAGGGGAGCTGCATGTCATTGAACAAAACCTCAACTCCACTAGGCCTTTCATACCAGTTTGGCACCACACACCGATTTCGTAAATTGCATTGATCGCTGCCTCTGTATCTCTGAAGAAGCAATTTCAAAGGCACAGTCACTGTGGTGCTTAGAAATGATCCGTGCGCTGTTGAAATTTGTTTACTATTTCAACGAGAAGATAGTAAAACCATATTTAACATATTCATGGAGTTGTCCTACATGGTCCCCTCCCTCCTCTCCCACATATTTCACCCAAATCCACATCAAAGCTACATTTGGATATGTAGCATGTCTGCCAATATCACAACAGCATTCTCTGTTTTGCCCCATAAGCAGCGAGACAACACTCAAGTTATAAAGAAATCAGAACATTGTTGAAAAAAGTCCAAATGCGAAATTTTGCTACTGCACCATGTCAGCTGCAATACTGCGCTAGCAGAACCACTTGTTTGTGTTTCTAATAATGGTAGGTAGCGCAAACGATGAAATCAACAACTTAAGCGTAAAATGCACACCTTTCTTCAATTCCATCTCAATTTAGCAGTGTAGAGTTTAAACTACAACATTGGAGGCTTTAGTCTCAATTCAGAAAAGGGGATCGGCATATACAAAGACATACATCACCAGGGGAGGATCTATAGTAAACGGAAACAACATGGGTGCACACATGTACACTTTTTTTTTTTCAAAAAAGTTAAAGTTGGTAGGCATCAAATAGCCAAATAGCTCGAGGTTAGAATTTGGGAACTCAGTTTCGTACAGCAGGCAGACAGGGAAGAGAAGGGTGTGGGAATACCTGGCAGGCGATCTTCGCCGGCGAAGAGATGGGCGAAGGCCTCGGCGCCTGTCTTAGGGCAGCGGCGGCGGCGGCGGCAGCCCAACTAGGGACCCGATCTGGGACGAGGGAGGCTCGATCTATGAAGAGGTGCTGCAGTGCGAGACAGGCGGCGGTGCG
>DXKC01000136.1:0-14298 GCA_031170775.1 Cymbopogon citratus
AACTTTCAGGAGGTGCGAATTTAGAAGTTACTGTTTCCTTAGAAGCCCAATATGTATGCTTTTTCTTGTGTGTGAAACCATAGCACATAAATTACTGTTTCTAATTTATATGCTTCTTAGTTATCACAAACACACATCCATTCGCAATACAGTTCTATTCTCTAGCGCATAACCATTTTGCAAAAAAACATTTAAAATGGATAGTAGATTTAGTTATTTTATATGGATAGTAGATTTAGTTATTTTATATTTATTTACCATATGATGTCAAAGGATATACATTTGGGTGGCCAGTTTTTGCGAGGTGTCATCAATATATACCCAGGGTCTGATTTGAGAAAAGACAAAAAATTGCCCAGCTACACATCGCAAAGAAAAAAAAAACAAGAGGCAAAACTTTTGACATTGGAAAATCCAAACAAGCACTCCACTGTAGCGATTTAGAAGAGTAAGAGCTAATAATATGAACTCCAAATAAGCACTCCATTAAAACTCCAAATAAATCCTTTATTGGCATTGGAAACTCCAAAATTCGACCTTTGACATATCAAGATGCAATTGACAATCAATTGTCCAGTTCATCATGATGATTTTCTTGTGCGCATGGAATTCCTTGCGGTAGGGTAACGGGCTAGACAAGAGTGATAAACCCTTATTCTAGTGTTAACACAATGGAACAACCTTTAAGTATTCATTGCCCAATCAACAAGAGGCCTATTCGCAAGAGCAAGAGGCATTTTATAACAATAAATAATTCTTACATCTAATAATCAACCTTATCCAACAAAGATAACTCATGCAACCAAACTTTAATAACTTGAGTTATTAGGATAGTAACAGATGACCCACATGTCTGACAAAAACAGGGTGCAAATAAAGATTCCTATGTTCTGGTGTGGTTGTTATAAGTAGCATTAGTCATAGATGAACATATTCGAAAGAGATCCCTTGATGATAGCATCCACATGTACACTAGACATGCATAGTGACAATAAGGCATAACACACTCATAGAATCAGTCACGTAAAGCCATAAAGGAATGGACAATAGTCCACTTTATGGCCTCGACATCCATGATATGAAATAAGACGTGATTTGAAGCTGCATGGCAAAATACTTCCAATCAATAAGCCAAATCTCCATGATACCAAAATATCCTTCCCGAGGTGCCCTTGGGAAGTTAATTGTGTTGTACATGAATCAATTGCACTTTTGAGAGGGCTACCAAGGGTATAGTGGACATTATCTTGTACAAAAGATGGTCTCAAGGTCAATGAAGTCGATTAGGGTTGACCAAGGATAAAATAGTCAATAAACTATAGTCTCTAGATCAACAACTTGTTCCACTTTGTTGGTAAGCACCTCTTATCCCTCCTCTAGGGCCCATCACAAGTCTACGAGACCATAGAGGACCATACTATCAATGATTAAGTCTTTGGGAGCTTCAAGGTGTGATTCCCTTGGAGTCAAGAAACGTGATGTGTCGTCTTGATCATGAGTCGATTTATGACCCTTGTTTAGCCTTCAAAAGACGAGAGTAAATCCAAATGTTTGTCATCATAAACCATGGGTCCTCAAGGAAGCCAAGCACTAGCCTACATAGCTTGGAGAGAGATGTCAACGCATGATCAATATTTACTACGTTTATTGAATGAGATAAGTAAGAAGGCAGTAGAAGGAATGCAACCATGGACCTTACCACCTCGTACTAAGCATCGACTGATGTGGATGGCACACCAATGACCATATGTTCTTCCTTTAACTACATAAAGTCCATATGACATTAACTTTCACATGCGTTGGGATCAAGCAAAGACTTGGATGGCTAGCATGGCTAGGTGGAGTAGCCAACCTAAGTTATGCTTGAATTTTCATTGGAGTACCATTGCACACTATAGAGGAACCAAAACCTAATTCATTTAGTAGTAGACGAATGTGAGTGCACTGTCTACCTAGGTTGAAACATAGATTCTCAAACTTAGAGCACCATTTTATATTTTGGGAAAATCATTTTTCCTCTACACCATCATCGCACTATTTTTCCATTGTTGCTTCCAATTCCTTGTTCTTTACCATCAACCATTTCAAGCTAATGTGTGAAGTAAATGGTTCAAAAGGCAATGTGGGATCTAGGCAGAGAAAGTTTATATTGTTATAGTGTGGGGTTGCTAGTGGTGGAGCACGTTCTTATGCCACCATGGTCACACAACTTATGAGCTAAACATAAGAGATGTTTGATGCCATCATGGTCAAACGACAATGAACAAAGTAAAGAAATCTCCTTGAACAACTTTAGAGTTGAAAGCACATCAAGTGGAAATGTGACCAACATGAAAAACCTTCAAAGCGATGACCGCATGTTCGTGTCTTGAACCAATGCTCTCTTTGTGAACAACAAGATGAATACATCCAACACCTGCTTATGGTCTGAGTCATCACAAGTCCACTCACTTCTACCGTGCGTTTTCGCAAGAGTTTGGCACAAGCTCCTCACCCACCGCTTGCAAAAGCTAACACAACCCTACCAAAAGTTTTAGCAATCTAGAGGGATATCGCGAAAGGATGGATTGTGACGGAACTAGCAAACATGGCCAGCGTTGCCATGGGACATAGAATAGCTTATCATGCGAGCACTTTGCGGCTTTGGAGATCCATTCAAAGATCGTGGAATCCGAGTAACAGATCATGCAAGCGCTTTGCGGCTTGATCATGCCATGTGTTTAAATCCGTCTTGGGATCAAAAACTCCACGCAATGCCTGGACTCACGCTACTTTAACTCGCATGTCTACGAGAGCAACGGACTATCGAAACACTATGTACTTTGATATTATGCGGGCAATCATGCCCGTGCGTTGCTACGGGACGAATAGCTTATAGTGCAGTCAATTGGACAACTTGTGGCTCGAAGATTTATCCAACGATCATGTCATATGTTCTAATTCGTCAAGGAATAAAACTTTGTATCGTGCTTGGAAGAATGTTGCTTTAACTCAAATGCTCAACTGGCCACATGAGGCTTGAAAGATTTATCGATTGTGTCATGTGTTACGATTCATCTTGGGATTCAGTGTCACACATTGTGTCATGAGTTACGATTTGTCTTGGATTTCAATGTCACCATAAAACAATACGTATTCCATTTTTTCTTGGCGAGTCATTGCATGTCCAACACTGCTTGAGCTCTATGTCTTTTTGCAATATAGTTTTTGCACAAGCTCTTCACCCGTATCGCACGCAAGGGCTAGTACATAGCCCTGACAGAACTTTCCGCGAACTGAAGGGATAGAGCGGAAGGATGCATTGTGAAACGAGGCGTATAGCTTATCTTGCAATCTCCTTGCGGCTTGGAGATTTATTCAAGGATAATGTCATGCATTGTTTTTTTTTTTGGAGTTTGATAAGAGTGCCATACCTGGATTGCTTGCGTCATGCGGATTCAAACTCCTTCCCAGAGCTCATGTTGCTCTAACTTGCACATGTACAAGAGAGAGGCAAGAAAGGGGGACTCTCCCTCTCCATACTTTAATATTATAGAAGCAAACATGCTCGTACGTTGCAACAGGATGTACAACTTGTTGCGCAGTTACTTGGATGAATCACGGCTAGATTTATCCAACAATTATGTCATGTCTTCTAATTCATTGAAGAATATCATGGTTTGATGCACAATGCTTTGACTTGCATAGGCATAGAAGGCATGGAGATTTATCAATTGTCATGTGCTCCAATTCATCTTGGGAGCATACGCGCTACTATAACTTGTACAAACACAAGTAGCAAACCACAAAAACAATACATAAACAAGACATACTCCAATTCATATTGGGATCAAACTCCACACCGCGCCATAAGCACAAGAGCAAAGAGCCATGAAAATGCTCTATACTTTGGTGGCAACAGCGCAAGGAATTTCAACTCCCTCGTCATCCTCAAAGATCAGGTAGGATGGAAGGCCACGTTGCATAGCCATGCGCAAGAAATTTCGAGTCATTCTCGGCGCCTCGATGATGCGCAATGAATTTCGAGTCATTCTCTACGCCTCGATGATTTGGAACCAGCATACCACTCTTATCTTCAAGAACAACTCCCCATTCTAGATGATGCAGGCTACTCACTTGCGATGCCTGGCTAGAGCCTTAGGTTGTGGTCATTTTTGGGCATCCTCAAGAATTCCCCCATCCGGCCATCCCCCTTCTCATTACAGGCGAATGGAAGGATATGTTGCAATAGTCATGCACAAGGAATTTTGCGTCATTCTTGGCGCCTCAATGATTTGGAACCAGCTGTCATCTTCAAGAAATTGGAGAAATGACTCCCCCTTCAAGACGATGCAGGCTCCTGAAGATGTAGGCTACTCACCCGCGATGCCTTGCTAGTGCCATGGGTTGTGGTCCTTTTTCTACTAAGTAGAGGATAGGGGCATCGGTAACCAAGCCCGAGCAGAGGCAATATGAAAGGAAAAAAGGAGCGACCAAACAAACTAATGCAACGGCAATACAAAGAGTTGAACAATGATCTCAATTACTTGTGACGTGAAAAGGACTTCTACCACAAAGGTCACAATCATACGTTTGAGTAGGGTCCCAGTGTCCCACAATGAGGCTGAATATTTATTACTAATGTGTGTTCACTCTCTTGCAATAGTGCTCCATATCAAAGTATTGGTCTTCCCTTACCTTTTTTTATACTAACAACCAAAGGTTGTAGTTAAGCTATCCCAAAGGTGGCATTCTATATTAGTGCACATGTACTAAGAAAATTAATAATACATCCTCACACCCCTAGTAGTCTTTCTTGCCATGGTATTGAACTATATGACATCTACTAGTAAATTGTAGTTGACTATACTATGAAGACACACTTTAAGAACGTGTCTTATATTCAAACACTAACACTGAATAAAAGAGAACACTTCTCAACTTAGAAAGCATAAAACAAATGGGACAAACAGTACACCAAGCACAGGAGGAGAAACGACTAAGCATCATTCTTTAACACACATTTGATAACCAGTTAAGCTTGTTCTTGGCTGCATTAGATGCCATCACATTTAACATGCAAACATAAACTAAAATCTACCATCTCCATTTACTCTAAGGGAGTTCAGATTCAGATTGAAGTCTGAAGAACCAACCAGGTTTAAGCTACAAAATATATTATTTAGAAACGACTGCCATACCAAAATTAACTTGCTGGGCCTACAAATGAAGGCTAACCAGATTGGTACGACATAAAGCTCAAGTTGTCATCACCATTAAGCTCAAGCTCCCATCTCAGTGCCGCTGTACTTGAAGGTCGGATGACATGTTGTGCTGTGCCTATCAACATATGCCTGTGATTGAATAGAGAAGTAAAATAATGTGAGAGCTGATTGCTTGCATTAAACTGGACATGCGAGATATTTACCTTCACAAGTTTTTCTATCTTTGGTCCACAGGTGGCTATGTACTGGGTAATCAACTCTTCAGTAGTTGGTACTTGATTTGGCTCAATCGAGTCCACAACCTTCTCGACAGATTTTTTCACTACCAGTTTATGAGCATCTTTACTCAGATTGCCTTTTTTCCATATTGGTTTGACCAACTCCTTTATATGTTCTGCCAAATGAAAGCGGAAGTCCCTTGTTTTCTCATTGTTATAAACTGCATCCTTTTTTCTGTCATAAGCTTTTACCTTGATAGTATCATCCAGGCTGCCTCCTCTATCATGAGCGATCAAGCAAGCAGGTGCATTTGCATACTGATTTGTATGCTGACTTGAAATGTTGCTGGATACATTGGAGGGCTTGAGATTATTTGTATTCCCAACTTTAGGAGGTTCAACATAGTCAACAAACGGGTCATATTGACTTTTTGAAGGTGTTGTATTATCAGGAAAACTAAAAGAAGGTACAAAAGGCACTGATGTTTCCCAGACCTCATCCCTAATTGGAGAGTGGGACCCCACTGGCATTATAGAAGGTGCAGGTTCACTGCCCACAAGCAATGCAGGTCCAGAACTAGAAGTACCACAGCCCTTTCCAACATCAAGGTACCTATGGAGATCAGCCTTCTCAATATCAGATGTGGACAGATGATGGGACTGTATTCCAAGATGAGAAGTTGCTAGAAGAGATGGGCTACCAAAAGAACGTTCAGAGGTAGCAAAGCAAGGATTTCTGGATCCTGTCAAGCTATGTGAGCTGTATGAAGCATGGAATGAGTGATGTTCCTTCTGATGTATGTTAGGAATAGTCTTTGTCGCTCCACCATATGCTGACAGCTTCTCACCAAGTTGGAGAGGATCAGATGAAACAGACAAGCCAAACGATTGATATGGATAGTCTGGAAGGTAAGTTCTTGAGACATGGAAATCACTAACACTGCTTCCCTTGTCCATGCCAAACTGAAAGTCAGCTTCATCTAATCTTGGATAGGTACCTCTAGCATCCAAATAGTTTTCAGCGACCAAACCAATATGCTGTCCCATGAAATGTTTGTTATTCTTCTCATGAACTACTGGATTCTGTGCCAGCTCATTTGCATGAGCAGTAGGCTTTTCAGTCAACGAATCACCAATGCTGACAGGCATCCTTTGTGAAATCCCAGTATTGGGAGAGCCGTGTTTACCAGAAGGATGTGCCGACATCTGATTATCTTTGCCAAATGCATAAATAAGATTCCGGTACCTTTCATCATTTGATAAACCCACAGAATCCTTGAACTGAGGAACTTTCAAGTCAGATTTATGTTGCACTTGAGACCCTTCTTCAATACCTATGCACAGCAGGGAGCAATAAGAAGTTGGTTCTGTCATTCTGTGATAGCAAGCTGTTGCTCACAGATTGCCTGAGTTAGGAAGCTCATACCTCTATGATTTCCAGAACCAGTTGGTGCGAGCAGACCAGCCTTTGCAGAACCAAGTCCCTCTCTTTCATGAGGAGAGATGCAACTCCTTCCTTTCTTGCACCGGCCTTGAGCATCGAAGGTACATAATTTGGAGGGTCTTCTGATTTTGTTGTCCAGACTTTCACCAGGGGATGAGCTACTCAATCTTTTGTTATGAAATAAATAAGTGAGTAGGTTCAGATCTGATCGTTTTAAGTATGTATAACAGGAAAAAACAATAGGCTGTTCATCAAAGAAAACGATACCCGAAAAATTTGTTCAACGGTTCAAACTCCTAATAATTACAGTAGAACATACCTCTGAGCATCAGAATCTAGCTGAGTCCCCAAGCCACGCACACCATGCAAGCAGCGACCACCAATTATAGAAGCATCATCAGAGTTCATGAGCACATGGTTAGCGTTGTCCGCTTTGCTTAAATATTTATCAACATCACGAGACTGCATCATTGGTTTCTTCTCAGCAGCAGTCACTCCACAAAAACCTAGGACGCATGCATGGCCAAAATATAAGACCCAAAATTTAAATACTTGAAAACATTACATCTGAGAAATCTCCAGAGAAGAGATTTGCTACTCGGGTATATTCTATTGTCAAACTACTCCAAGTATGTTCCAACATTCGTTACTTATCCATGCAGCTGTATCTCACCTCAAGGATATCTTTTTTTTTTCCTTTTCATAAGATCACAAGTAGAGTACCTCTATCATCCAGGAAATCACTTAATGAAAAATTCATTGTAATATCTCCCAGGCGCACCTAGATTTGAACTTGGCGGTTCCAATTTTTCTTGGTGGTTTCAATTTTTCTATTATTAGTTTTGTTGGGTTTTAAACCTTCCCCAGCCCCCTTCACATCCTACACCAAATAAAAAGGGAACATAACTTGTATCGAGTATAAGCAAATACAATTGTAACATATGAGGTTCAATTCAATGGAGCACGGATACAACAACAAGGCCTTTTCGGATATGTTTGGTTGCCTGGATTTGAGCATGGACAGGCTTGTAAAATGCAACTTCACAGTGTCAACAGGCCCAAAAAGGCTTTGAGCTCTTCCTCACTGCCACCAGCCTGCCACGCCCCATGACACAGGTCCACCTCCACGACATTGACCCAAGTTCAGGTTCTCCCACTACCAGAAAGAATCATTGGAAATGCAGTGGTTTGCTACAAGCAAGTGTATTTAGATTAGATTGCTTCTGCTAATTAGTTTTTAGAACCCGAGACATGCACTGAATTGACAGGTCGTTTACTGGTTTCTGATATCAAATCATATTCAATTCCATGTTGAGTGATCTGATCTGAGTTGTTTGGTGCTACCATCACTTGAATTTTACTGCTGCTGCAGAACAATCAGTTTACTTGGAATCCTTCTATGAGAATCTTGAGCTGCAGATTTGGGGAAAGAAATAGAGAGAAACAAAGTGGAGATGGTGGTTCTGGTGAGGCATAGGTGATCCAAATAAACTCACCACAATAGAACATATCCAATACAAGCTAGACAACCAAACACAACGTTTGGAATACGGGCTAGTCTCTGTAGGCAAACCAACCACTGAGCAAAATGCTTGCTCCAACCTGGTCAGACTGGCCTGACTTAGGCCTGGCGTGGCTAGTCCCTAAGACAAGCAACCAAACAGACCAGTAGTTCCAAGCAAGTTGGGGTAGGCTGGATCATAGATACATGGTTATTTAGGCATCACCTAGTCGTTGCCTAGGCGTCTGGGCGCTTTTCAAATCAAGACGTTGTGCCCACCGCAATCTCCCTGCATATGGTGTCGCCAAGGTGCGGCACCACCAGGAAAAGTCCATAGATCTAAGTGCACATGGGAAAATGAGGATCCATGCGCGGAGGAAACGAGAGGGAGCTAATTGCGCGGCCTACGAGAATGTGCAGTATCCCTGCAGCTTGCCAATTGTGAGAAGGGGACAGAAAGAGAGGAGAGAAGGGAAGAGACAAGAAGATGGTGGCGGCAGCACCTCCAGCGGCAAGTCCACCTCATCCAGCCGCTCCCGCCCCTTCTGCTTTGCCGATTCGCGGCTCCTATTGCGACTCCACTGCCTCCACCGATTTGAGCCTCCAATCTCTGCTCCGTCAGCCTCTGGTCCAAACACCACCCGCCGATCCACAGCTGCCATCGACTAATGCCTGCTTTCACTTCTACGTGGACTCAGTGTCTCCTTCCTCTGCTCGATTCCCTGCCAGCAGCCCAGGGCCCTTCACATCGGCACACAAGTACCTCTTCTTCTCCTTTCCTTCCTCTGTTCAGAAGTCTGAACTATACTGCTTGTGCTTGCTTGGATCTTGGACTTGGATTGGATATACTCCCTTTGATGTGGTATGCTGCTTGTGATTGGATAGTTGGATAGGGTATAAACTGCTCTAGCTAGTGGGTGGTGGCAGCTTGTGCATAGGCTCTAAAACTGGCAGCAAAAAGGTATATGTATCAATGTATGTTTGTCCTGCTCTAATGTAGGTGAGGGTATGTGCATTGTGTCGCCTTGCCGCGCGCCTAATTCACCTAGGCGTCTAGAAGGGGATGGGTCACCACGCCTCACCCTTAACCATGCATAGAAATACAAGACACAATAATAAAGCAATTTAGCTTATTAATTCATGTCTGTGAGACCAACCATCCAACGAAAGGATATATATAAAAGGATGGAATGATGGTAAAGGCTTCAGTAGTAATAGTAACAGGTCTAATGACATGTCAAATTTGGTTCATCAAAATAGTATTCGTTACAATACAAATTATACCAATGGAACTTTTCTTTCCTGCTATAGGTGCATGAGAGGTTATTAGATTTGTCCATTTCTTCCTCATATTTGTGAACCATGATGACATATCTAATCAAACATTAAAAAAAAACTTTTACAAAATAACTGCAACTCAGAAACTTGGTGTGCTAATCTATTGCACCTCTGTAACTAAGTGAAGAACACGACACAAACAACACCTTCCCACACACAGGATTATTTGATTAACAGGATAGCAACAGATGGCACTTCTGACCTATCTCATCAGAACTTGCTAGTCAAAAAGAAAATGCTTCTTCAACAAAATACATTGTTTTTCATGCAAAAGAGTTGTTGATTTGATCAAGAAAAGTCAGTTCATTATTGACAATAATCAAACAAGGAATCATTAAGACACAATGAAAAGGTATGATTTTAAAAAGAATTAATCATACATCGCACATGTATGTCATCACTTCACACAGACCAACAAGACAATCAATGCAACGACAAATCTGGCATAATCCACATAATAACAGGAAATCGATAACTACGAGCCTCAAACAAGGCACATTGCTTCATCGCATAACACATCAGCTCAAGGGCTACTATCAATCCTATTCTCTAGATAACGAAACAACTTCCAGCTCCTCCACCGTTATGGCAACTAGTAAAACCAACAACATCAAGTGCAGACATTGGTTCAATCAATCCAGCTATTGATTGATCAGCTGCAAAACTTCACCCTAAACCATAGGTGGACGCAGTAAATAAAAAAAAAATGGATCAGCTATCCAACTCAGGTCAGCATGCCAGGCCAGGCCCTAGATACACCGCAATACTAGTCATCAGGGGCGGACCCAGTAAAGGACATTGGTGTACACATGCACAGTTGCACACCCTATAATTTCGCAAAGCAATCGAAGTTAGCAGCCAAAATACACGCAGATATACTTACAGTTAGGTCAGATCCGACTACAAATAGTAAGTTAGGGTTTGGGTGCACGGTTTCGCACGACAGGAAGAGAAGACAAGGGAGAGGGCGTACCTGATGGTGCTCGTCGCCGGCGAAGAGGTCGAAGAAGACCTAAGCACGAGAACCTATCTTAGGCGGCAGCGACGGCCGCCCAGGCGTTGCCAAGAGAGAGAGAGAGAGAGAGAGAGAGAGCGCACTTGGTGTGGCGATGGAAGAAGGGGGGTCGGGGACCTTTGTAGGCCGGCATTGACTGCGTTAGACGGCTGAGGGTAAAATCTCCAGCAAGATAATAAATAAAAAGAAAACAATTAAGTACTTTGGAAGTCTTATCAGGCTAGTCACAATGGGAGTTTTATGGGCATTTCATGCACATTTAATAGTGTGTCATATCAGCATTTTGTAGCTTTTTGCATGAAATGAGGAGGAGAGAGATGAAAGGAGTTTCACCACGGTGAAACGCTATAGCGGCGTTTCCAATGTCTTGGTAACCGGGTGAAACCCGCGTTGAGACATTTCATTTCATTCCCCCCCGACCCCCCCGATCCCGTGCGCGCGGCGACCCCAATCTTCCCGCGCTCCTCGCCGCCGTCTTCCCGCGCGCTCCTCCCCGATCCCGCGCGCAGCAGCTATCTCCTCCCGCGCGCGCGGTCCTATCTCGCCCCCCTCTCCATCTTCCTCAGCCGCGCCTGCTCTCTGACCCGCGCGCGCCGACACGAGATCCATCCGCCGGCAGCCATGGATCCGCCGCTAGAAGGTGCTTCAAGGCGGCAAGCAACCGGCAAAGGAGGGAAGGGGCGCCGGCTTGGACTGAAGAAGAGCTCTGGTCCTTTACCTCCTCCAGGTTCGTCGATTGGGTCGCCCCCAGTTTCTCTGCCGCCGGTGACTTCGTCCCCATCTGCGCCGACTCCCACCCCTTCCGCGCCGGCGGCGTCCTCCTCCCCAGTTGCGGCGGCGACTTCCTCCCCAGCGCCGCCACTGACTTCCCTCCCAGGTGTGTCGTCAACCACCATGCCGCCATGGCCACCGCAAGGGCCAGGATGGGGCGGCATAACCGCAAATTTTGCAGCTCTTCATCCAAACCAACAAGACCCAAAATCATGGTACGTTTGTTTCCATCCAAACATTCCAATACTGCTCTGTATGGTGTACATTTTGTATATAAATCGGCTTGTTGTTCTGCTTGTATATAGTGTTTTTGAAACATGTGAACAAGTAGCTTGTTGTGCATACATGGTTCATGATTCAAGTGATTTAGTTCAAAGGTGGGTTGTTTTCCCTGTGTTCTTCAAGTGAAATTGGAACACACCATATTGATGGACTGATTTTGCATTGGCTACAAAATGACATGGTACATATGATCCGGCTGGTGTTTAAATCGTTGAAGTATGTGGATGCTATATTTTATTTTAGAAACCGTGTAAATGAAATGATCCATTGAGAAGGCTAGTTTCATTCATTATTTCATCTCGCTATTCATGATGTGGCGTATTGGAAACGGTGTATTGAAACCCACCATTGTGAATAGCCTAACAGCCATCAACCACAGACATGCTTTGATGAAATAGTCCTTTGCTTAGAGTCTTTCACTGTAAGATGTTTAGACAAACAAGAGATGGATACCTTTGTGAGGAAATTGCGATTCTTTTGCTTCATAATTGTGAACACTTGGGTTGCACTATCCATACTCATCAAATTGCTATTGACCCAGAAATCAATGAAGGCATCCCTGAAACAGTTTGAAGTAATGCCATGTCTATCATACATACATTAATTTTGTATAATGCGGAAAATCAAATTTTGCCAACAACTACCTTGTCACGAATCCCGTGCTCTCCTTGTCTATCTTATCGAAGAGAACAGTGGTAAAGAATGTCGGTAGTTTGCAGAGTTCCCTGGTAACCATCCGAAATTCTATTGCGCAACCAAAAGAGATACCAAAGAAAATTATTAGATGAATGTCTGACCACAGACTAGAGTGATCAAGACAATTGGCAGTTTCAATTGATTTGAGAGGGGAAGCATGAAACTGTCTTATCATCAGCATCACCACTAGTCAACAGATGATTTCACGAATTGAACACAAAAATTCAGATCGAATTTGGCGCACCTGGAGCCCGAAGACCATTTGAGTGGCCGGCGAAGAGCTGATCAACTGTCGATATGCATTGCTTCTTCACCTCGTACGGCGGTGGCCGTCCATCTTGAAAATAAAACTGGCAAACAAAACAAAAGAAATCCGATAGCTAAGACACCCATCGCGATCATCAAATACGATTCCGTGCAGACTGGACAAAAACAAGAATCCAAGTCTGATCCGATCGAGGGATGACGTACCTGCGGAATGACCTCCTTGGCGGGGCGCGCGGCCGGCGGGCGAAGCGGCGACGCGGAGCGGTTAGGCTGGCCGGCGCCAAGGCTACTGGGCCTCCTTGAGAGTCTCGGGGACCTCGGGGAGAGCGGCGGCACGGCGGCTCCCCCCTGCAGCATCATGGAGGGCAGCATCGACGCGGCCGCGCCACCGCCGCCGCCGCCGGTGGTGGACTTGGCCTTGTGCACGAGGCTGGCGAGCAGCGTTGCCGTGTCCGGGAGCGAGAGCCAGTGCGCGAATAGGCGGTCGAGGACGCCCCGCAGCGCCGGGGCCCCCGGCGCCGGCACCTCCGGCGGCAGTTGCAGGAGATCCACCTGCAGCGGCAGCCCCGGCACCTGCGCCGCCGCGCTCAGATCCGCCGCCGTCGGCGCTTCCACCATCCCGCCGTACGTCGTCCTCGGACTCGGAGCCGAGCGCTCGCTCTCGTGCCTGCGCCGCCGATGATCCGGCTCCGCCGCGCGATCCCGTGCGGAGGCGAGATGGCTGGCGGGCGTCCGTCACCTGGTTGAAACGGAAGGCGGCGAGCTGGCGATGGCGCGACGCGGTGGCTGGCTAGTGACCCGCTGGCTGCACGGATCTCGATGCGATCTGCGCCGTCGGATGATCCATCGTTGTTGCCTGCGTGGCAGGCAGGACGTGTTGCCCGGGTCAACGGCGTAGCGCGAGGGCAATGGATGCAGACTTGGACAACTACACATGGTAGCATGATGGCATGCATTACGTTGTTGTTTGTTAGATCTGCCACCTTTGAATATTCTACCAAAATTTTACATTTGTGTTCACTCGAAAAAACTATAGATGTATGATTTTTAATATGTTTTTTATTTACTTTGGGTTGTGGCAAGTGGAATAGTGATAATCCATTGTGTGTTTCCATGAACCAAAATCAAGGATGCATGTGGAAATGGAAAGGGAAAAAAAAGAAGACAAAACATTGCATGAAAGATTTGATCTTGCTGCATATTTCAGTGCAAAAGTTCAATGAAATGATGAGATGAGATACATACCATATGAAAGTCGGGATGAACTAGATGTAGGAAGAATGTGATAGAGGAAAGAACCTTGAAGGATGACTTAGTCTCAAAAGATAAGGGGCAAAGAGGAAAGAAGTAGCAATGGAGGTGAAAACGGACCATAAATAGTTTTGGTCGAGAAAGAGAATAGGTGGATGCAAGGGAAAGGAGGGGAGAGGAAGTAGGGCTCGAGGAGCACCGGGAAGCTCGGACCATAGCCAAACGAACAACACATTCTTCACTAGAACTTTTGTAGGGCAAATAGTACTACCTTAGGTTATAATAAATACTTTGACACCCGATTGGAAATT
>DXKC01000137.1:0-19284 GCA_031170775.1 Cymbopogon citratus
GCAGGGGCACGGTCCGATCGAGCCTGCAGAGAGAGGTCGTTGCAAGCTCTGGCGCTGGCGCCGCGGGCGGCGTTGCGTTTCGTGCTGGGAGAAGGAACCAATTCAAGGGTGTCAGCAGATCGGCGCCAGGCCTGGCCTGGAGGGTAGACGGAGATACACATGCGTACGACACGGCGGTACATGCGCCACCAGCCCTTGCTTTCTTTCTCTCTCTTTCTCCATCGGCCGCCAGCCAGCCAGGGCGTCCTCTCCCCACACACACACTCGGCCCCCTCTTTGCTTGCTTGCTTCTTTCTCCCTCCCTCTTCTTCCTTCCCTGCTTTGGACCCTTTCCAGTTGTCCACGCTCCCATCTTTTTCACCACCCCTCCTCATCCTCCTCTCTCTCCCAACCCCGCCTGCCCTCCTCTCCCCTTGCTGCCCTCCGGCCGCGCCGGACCTTGCCTTCCCTACTTGTACCAGCCCTTCTTTTCCAATTTCATCCTCTCCCTCCAATTCCACTGTCCCTCTCTCTCGTCGCCCACACCAGGGAGAGAGGAGGACGAGGAGACGGAGCGAGAGCTAGGCTGGCATGGCCGGCTAGAGCTCTGCATGCCTATAGCTACACAATTCAGTACTAGTACCAAGCTAGAGTAGAAGTACTCCCTCCCCAATTGCTACTTCTACCAGTTGCATGCCATCCCCTACGCG
Source organism: Cymbopogon citratus (assembly GCA_031170775.1). NCBI lineage: Eukaryota > Viridiplantae > Streptophyta > Magnoliopsida > Poales > Poaceae > Cymbopogon > Cymbopogon citratus. The sequence goes on from DXKC01000137.1 coordinate 690, forward strand.
GGCACTTGTACAAGTACTACGCAGCTAGCCAGCAGGGCGCTCGGCGGCCACTGCGTGCCTAGCTTCCTCCCGAGGACCGCCGCACGCGGCGAGGGTCGGTGCGCCCGCGCGCCATGCAGCAGCAGCACCAGGGTGGCGGTGGCGGCGGCGGCTCACAGTTCGGGGCCTCGCCGCCGGACATGGGCCCCTTCTCGCCGACGGCGGCCGCCACCGGTGGTCCCATGCCGCTCAGCAGCAGGCCTCCGTCGTCGGCGCAGCCGCAGCAACCGAGGACCAGCTACGACGAATTGGCCGTGGTGTCGGGAACCGGCGGCGGCGGTGCCGGCTTCGACGACGAGATGATGGGCAGCGCCGGCGGCGGCGGTGGCGGGTCGTCGGGCGCGTCCAGCAACCGGTGGCCGCGGGAGGAGACACAGGCGCTCATCAGGATCCGGTCGGAGATGGACGCCACGTTCCGCGACGCCACGCTCAAAGGCCCCCTGTGGGAGGACGTCTCCAGGTAAACGAAGAGAGAGCTGAGTGTGAGAGAGAAACTCCAAACGCATTTGCAGTTCAAGAAGGCGCCTGCCTGTTGTCGCCGGCCGGCATGATTTTTTTCCCCTGCGGAAAGCGGCTAACGGTTTCGTGGAATTTAGCAGCCGCCCCACATGAAATGATGGATAATTATCCTGCGTCGTTGCTGCGCCCAAATTCAGTTCCCCCCTCGAATTTCGCTTTGTTTTCCCATTTTCCATCCCGGTCTAATCAAATGCTTCTCGATTTCAGCGGGAGCGGAAGAGAGAGAGGGAAGAGAGAATTAGTCTGGAGCAGTAGTACTAGGTGTATAGGGTGAAGAATCTGGGCGCCTGGGGATCGTACCACGGTGGTGAGGGCGAGTGCAGAGGCAGCAGGCAGGCAGCTGCTGCTGCCGCCGCTGCAGGCTGCAGTCTGCCACTGGTTTCTGCTTTCATGGCCTCCAGTTTTTGGGAAAAGAAGGAAGGCAGCCTTCCTCTCCCATCCCAATGTGGCCTCCTTGCTTTCACGCGCTCCAGTATTTCCCCCCCTCATCATCACACCATTTCATTCATTCATTCACTCACTAGTGCATCATCAGCTTCACATCCCCTCTGATCCCTAAAAAGACGAGATAGCCTGTGATTAACTATAATTCCATTCCATTCCATTCTGCAGCATATCATCCCTCTCCTCCTTGCATGCCTGTCCTTCCAAATTTCCAATTCTCTTGTCTTTTTCCTCCGGCCAAAGGCCTTGATGTGTTGTGTTGCGCCACTGCGTTAGATGCTTCCTCCTCCTGTAAACGCTGCCATCATTTAATTCTTCTTCCTCGCAGATTGCTGCTCATTTGCGAGCCTTTGGTGGCGCGCAAGTAATGGCTGACCGTGTGTCTTTGTCACTGCTGTGGCTTTCAGGAAGCTTGCCGACCTGGGCTACAAGAGAAGCGCCAAGAAGTGCAAGGAGAAGTTTGAGAACGTGCACAAGTACTACAAGCGCACCAAGGAAGGCCGCGCCGGCAGGCAGGACGGCAAGAGCTACCGCTTCTTCGACGAGCTGGAGGCGTTGCACGCCGCCGCGCCGCAGCCACAGCCACAGCCGCCGCAGATGCAGCAATTGCCGCCAGCAAGTGCCGCGCCGCCGCTACACGCGTTCGCCGCGCCAGTATCCGCGCCGCCGCCGATGAGTTCAATGCCGCCGCCGCCGGGGCCGATGCAGCCAGCGCCCATATCGTCGGCGGCGCCGGCGGTGGTGCCGCAGGTCCAGGCACAGGTGGAGATGCCGCCCGGGGCGCACCAGCCTCTCAACCTGCAAGGCCTCAGCTTCTCTTCCATGTCGGACTCGGAGTCCGACGATGAGTCCGAGGACGACGACATGACGGCTGAGACAGGCGGAAGCCAGGACCGCCCCGGCAAGCGGAAGCGCGGCGACGGCGGCCGCAGCGGCAGCGGCAGCAAGAAGATGATGACTTTCTTCGAGGGGCTCATGCGGCAGGTCGTCGACAGACAGGAGGAAATGCAGCGCCGGTTCCTGGAGACCATGGAGAAGCGGGAGGCGGAGCGCTCGGCTCGGGAGGAGGCGTGGCGCAGGCAGGAGGTCGCCCGCCTCAACCGCGAGCAGGAGCAGCTCGCTCAGGAGCGCGCCGCCGCGGCGTCCAGGGACGCCGCCATCATCGCCTTCCTCCAGCGCATCGGCGGGCAGTCCGTGCCGCCCGCTACCGCCGTTGTCGTCCCAATGCCACCACCGGTGCCAGTCCATACCCCGCCGCCACCAAAACAACCGTCTCGTCAGCAGCAACCGCCGCCGCCGCCGTCGCCACAGGCGACACCGCAGTCCAAGCCAATCTCAGCCGCGCCGCTCCAGCAACAACCGCCGCAACAGCAGCCCAAGGATACCTCGCAGCAGGACGCCGCTGGCACGCCGCGCAGCGCGCCCCCGACCTCTGGCGCGTCACTGGAGCTGGTGCCCGTCGCGGAGCATCACGTCGATTCCGGGCTAGGCGGAGGGGACGGAGGGGCGGCGTCGTCGTCGCGGTGGCCCAAGACGGAGGTGCACGCGCTCATCCAGCTGCGCATGGACATGGACATGCGCTACCAGGAGACAGGTCCCAAGGGTCCGCTCTGGGAGGACATTTCGTCCGGGATGCGGCGGCTGGGATACAACCGGAGCTCGAAGCGATGCAAGGAGAAGTGGGAGAACATCAACAAGTACTACAAGAAGGTGAAGGAGAGCAACAAGAAGCGGCCCGAGGACTCCAAGACCTGCCCATACTTCCACCAGCTCGAGGCCATCTACAGCAGGAAGCACCTCCGCGCCGCTGCCGCATCGTCCAACGCCGCCGGCGCCGCCGCTCCTCCTCCGCCCGCCTACCCTGATCAGCTGAACGCGAGCCGGCACGAGATAGAGGGGAAGAACATCAACGACGACAAGAGGAACAACGGTGGATCAGGCGGAGGCACGCCGCAGGTGCCGACCAGCAACAGCAATGGCGACACAGCGCCGACGACGACTCCCGCGGCGTTCGACGCCGACACCGGCATGAAGAAGGTAACGACACCGTGTGCTGCAACCTCTGCAGTTTCTTCTTCGTCCCCTTGCTTTGTCGTTTCGTACGTGCTCGATAGATCGACGCAGGCTGACCGGATATGTGCTTGCTGTGAAGCCAGAAGACATCGTCAGGGAGTTGAACGAGCAGCCGCCTCGGGAGTTCACGACGGAGGACGAGACGGACAGCGACGACCTGGGCGACGAGTACACCGACGACGGCGAGGAAGGCGAGGACGACGGCAAAATGCAGTACAGGATACAGTTCCAGAGGCCGAACCCGGGCGGCACCAACACCGCGCCAGCACCGGCGGCAGCGACGACGGCCACGCCGGCGGTGCCGACCTCGGCTCCGACCAGCACCTTCCTCGCCATGGTTCAATAGGCGCTCGTGCGGGCGGCGGCACCCCCTCTCAAACCGTACGTATATGCGATCATACCAAAAACCTGCGAGCATCACCGTCACCGTCAACTCCTCCTTCCTTTACCCGTCCACCAAGCACCTCCATCAGTCCATCACCAAACACCACACTGTTCTTGTTCATCCTGTAATTCCCCCGTGCCATTCCATTATTTATTGATTTGTTTCGTGTATAATAAGAGAGCCCCATCCTGCTTGCGGCCCCTCAACCGGAGGATCGATGCAGAGTGGGGCTGCGGTGGTAGAGAAATGCAAAAAAGGAAGAGTCTCAGTCCCTCAGTAACTTATTTATAGGTCATCGTCGATCGCGTAAAACAAGAATTGTACATCGATGTAACAGTCAATCCCTGATGTTTTCCTCCTTTTCCTTTTTTACTCCCCTTCCCGGCGACGGCAGTATACAAGTTTGTATACCGGTATACAAGAATTACATACAGTTCAAGCAACTCTTTGGAGCTTGCAAAGGTGAGGTGTTTTTGCCGGTGGGAGTTTACATTTTTTTTTTGTCCTTTTCTTACAGTGGATATAAATCTTGTTATTTGTTACAGTGTACATTGTGTTGTTATTCCATTACTATGGCCTTTGTGGCAAAGCGCAACTTTATTATTGCCAGAACAACATAAAAAAAGTGAACCAACGCTGTAAGTTTTATATCCTGTTTCATTTGAATTTTTTTAGCTCCTGGTGGAAATGAGGTAGTTGCGTACTTGCGTATACAACTTTTCCAGGTGTATGATGTATTAAATTAAGTTACTACTTACATTTTTTTTAGCTATGATATGAAACAGGAAAGCAAAAATGCTATGTGAGTTTGGTTGCAATTAATTATTATAATTAAAAACAAGATAATTATATTTTTTATGGCCAAACAATGAAAAAACTTCATGTACATATAGCATGTTTGGTTGGAGGTCTAGCACTATCAGGCATATCCTAACATGGACGTCCAAAATCGAACGCCGGGTATGTCTGGGCCAGACAACTTTTAGCAGCCTGCAACCAAACATGCCCAAAATCAAGTAACTGGGATATAGAGAAGTAAATGACAGTAGAGTGATTTGGAGAACAATGGCGGAGCAAGGACATATGGGCACACCATATGCAGGTGGTTGCTTGGGTTTAGTAATAAAGTAAAAAAGAAAAAGGTAGTTGGTGACTTGGGGTGGGTTCTCAAGCGTGACATGGTGGTCATAGCTCTACACGAAGTTGTCGGGTGTCCATGGTGTGACCATGTAGGAAAATGAGGAAGAAACGAGGGTAAATGCGAGGACAAACACATGTCATGCCGCGCCGTCGCGTGGGATCCATTGCACCTCGGCAAGGAAGGCATAACATTGTGTGTTGGATGATGGACTTGAATTGATCGTGTAATAAGATCAAGGAAGAAAAAATGTAGGGTTACATTAAACAGTTGAGGATAAACACAAAGGCGCGTTGGATCAACCGCGTGGTGGCCTTAATATTATTCCAACATTTGTTGATGGATGATGGACTTGAATTGCCCGCGAGTGAGTTTCATAGACAGATCGATCGATCCATCGAAAATGGTACCGCACTTTTCTAACACTCTAAAGATAAAAAGGTTTTGCCTCAAAGGTTGCTGCTATTTGTAAATTGTAATCTATTCTCAGCTCGCATGCATGACAGACGATTGACAGCGCAATTGGGACTAGTCCTGTCAGTAGATAACTAGATACAACCTACGACCAGGCGAGTTGGTGTACCGTGTACACCTACCTCTACCAGGACTACTGGTTGCGTCCCCTACATCCCTTACCAAGGTCTTGTTCTCTTCCATGACAAAAGTTAGAAAGTTGAATTTCGAACTCCTGTAGCATTTTCGTATGTATTTGATAAATATTGTCAAATTATGGACTAACTAGGCTCACAAGATTCGTCTTTTGATTTAGAACCAAACTATGTAATTAGTTATTTTTTTATCTATATTTAATGCTCCATGCATGTGGTCAAAGATTGATGTGATGGTGATGTGATGGAGAGGAGTTAGAATTTCTGAGAAAGAGAACAAGGCCCAAGTTAACAACCATACGTCTTGAAGAACCAGTGAAAGATACTGTTCCAGTGAACTGTTACTGTTCGTACAGCCCGTAGCCCCATACAGTACGTTTAGTAGTTGCTAACACACAGATCAGCTGTTTTGATTTTCTCTCGACCCAGGACAACGAGGCGTGAAGTGACGTGCATGTCGGCACGTGTAGCGCTGACTCACTTCCTCACCTCGTGAAAATTTGCATCTGGGACCCTAAGGACTCCATGTATTTGCAAATGGCCAGGTGGATGGGACCTCGCTAAGTCTGTTTATGGGTCCTACTTAGGCTACGTAGTACGCAGTAACACTGGACAAAACAGAAATCAAATCAAATCTCACGTCACGTTGACAACCGCTGTTGCCGTTAACATTTGTTTATCAGCAGAGACAGCAGCAGTGCTGCTGCGTCCATCCTTTCAGTTGAAAACTCTACCGGTATGTAGAATGTAGTAACGTACTAGTGTGAACACGTTCACATATTTACCTTAAGCTTGTTACTGCACCAGAATAACCTGCATGATCCGCGGAGGGAAAGGAGGAAAAAGGTCAAAAGAAGGGGCGAGTGAAGCGTAAACGAAACAACCAGCTCCCTGCCCAGTCAACCGGCAGGTTTGTAACACCGGTATTAACCAGACTAGTGATCAACGAAGCAGTGCCGATTCACCAGATTAGACTGTAAACCAAGGAAGACCAGCCAGGCTGGTGACGACTTGCGTGGATGGACATGGATGGAGAACTGAAATAAATCAATCAGGAGGTTGTAGTAGGGAACAGGGGGAGATGGGCACGGCCGTGTGAGTGCCGATTGGATCGGAAGCCGGGAATCAATCATTTGCGCGCGGAAAGTGACGGTAAATTTGGTGGTAAGTGGGCGATAATGACGACGCCCATGCGGCCCCGGCCTAATAATGACACATCACCAATTCACACACTGGGCCGCGTTTATATACATCTTATATACGTTAACCAATAACCACTGCAAAATGGTGAAATTCTCCTAGTATTTTTTAAGTAGTACTAGAAGGCATTCGGTAGTAAATTTAAACACTAGGAGAAGTCTAAAATTTTGGTTATGAACACGTAACACATATATTGTGTATAGTTGTAGCTAGTATTTATCCAAAGTTATTCACGTAAATAGTGTTATTTTCTTAATTATATACTATGTTTATTCAAAGAGTATCATTTTAAATAGATTTGTTTTTTCATAATAACTTTTTCCTCTTCATCTGTCTTCGTTGCATCGATCAATTCTTGTTAGTCATGAATTTATGGGATTACCTCAAAAATATTCTTCCAATGTGGTTCGATAGCTTCAAATAGTAATTTCTCAATGAACTTTGTTAGTCTCGATGTCTTTCTCATCTTTTACCTTAAGAAGGCTTTGTTGAAACAGGAGAAGAGTTTCAGATTTATAGTGTCTAGAACATTAATACTTGATTTTTTTATATATATGACTCAAGAATACTTGTATTGTTCTTTTTATGTATACAAATAGAAAACTATTTAATTCAATTTCATGTGTGTAGAAAAAATATTTAAATCATCATAAAAATCCAATGGAACCTACTTTTTTATATTCATATCATAATTTTTAATTACACATGCATTGCTTCTTCATGTTGTATAGATAATATACTCCCTATTAAAAAATATCAATTATGAAATTCGTGTTAAAATAATAACAACTATGGAATTCGTGTTAGTCAAAGTCTTTGGTTGGATAGGATTTTGGAAACTATTAGAGATTCACGGTATAAATATATTCAATAATTTATCTTATATAATGATATTAATTACATTTCATAATTTTGATATTTTATTAAATACTCTCTCTATCTCAAAATAGATGTTCGTCTTAAACTAGATGCCATTCTAACTTAAAGTCAAAAAAATTACTTTGACCAGAATATTAATATTTATAATACATAATCAGTATCATTATGTAGATAGTTGAATGTATTTTTGTAATAAACTTGTTTTATAAATCTTGCATTTATTTGCTACAGTTGTTTCTAAAGTTGGAAAAGATATTTATGGCTACTCCAAAAGTAAGAATGTAACGGGCCACGGAGGGAAGTTGTACCTGCACGGTTGCACTGCACGACCGGCAGCTTCGTCTCACTTTTTTACTTTTGTTTTTCTTTATAAGCCGAGGATCCAGTGGTGTGCCGGTGTGCGGATCTGATCGGGTTTTTTTCCCCCGATGAATGATCGGGTAAATTTGACAGTTTTACAGCATATAAAAGTTGAGCGCGCGTGAAAAAGGCTAAACTAATTAAGTTGAAATAGTACAGTACGCTCCAGTATAGCTTTTTAGAAGCAGCACAATAATTGTATATGCGAAATGCGACAGACGCCGACAATGGACCTGCCAGTATTATACGTACTATTGTTGTCGTTTAGTTTTCTTTCCGCTCTTTAATCTCCAACAAACAAGTCTTTGCCAACAAATAAAACAGCCAGATTAGCTTACTGGTGGTTGTCTGCTGGCGTGCTACCCCTTATTACCCCCTATCCCATCTTTCGTCATTAATTACATGCATGCAGCGTCCCCACGAATAAAACTCGATATCTCGATCATGGACCCCGAATCCCCGTTGTCTGCTGGCATGCTTATGTAAATTCTGCGTTTTTTTACGATTAAGCTAGGAACTGCCCTCCTTATTTAACCGTAACCCACATGCAATTTTCGTTCGCAATTCACACTGAACTTCATCTGTCCCATTGAATTTGTCGACTTAGAATCCGTGTCATCTTCTTTTATCATTTGTTTTATTCAATTTTTTATACAAATATTATTTATTTTATTATGACTTATTTTATTATTAGAGATACTTGAATATTGATCGATTTATTTTATTATTTGCATAATTTTTTTTAAATAAGACGGATGGTCAAACAAAAAGTCTAAAAGTAAAAAACGATAAATTCAATGGAACGGAGGGAGTACTACACTGTATAGCGCTCCCCCGGGCCCTGCTGCAGCGTAAGGATGACATGGCAAAGTCGGTCCCACATGTCGGTGAACGTAGGTCGAAATTGCACATCCCTTCTACTATCAGTCTTCATATGCAGACGTTGTGTGTGCAGATGGTGGTCACTGGTCAGCAGTTTCACCTGTGCTGAACTGGTGATGAGGCTGGGACTGGGAACTTGAAACCGTACGTGCTAGAACCCTTGCATGATTGCATCAGGCCATCAGGGCAGCTATTGTCTGATGAACTACATCGCCCCGATCCCGTCTCTGTCATCCGTAACCTACGCATCCCGTGTTACTGTGCACCTACAAGGTGCGCACGGGTCGATACAGCTTGGCAGCTCTAGGGCGCTGTGAGCTGAGAGTGACATGGGCCTCCCGCCGTACTGCCGGCCAACTGCTACGTGCCGTGCCGCTAGAATCTTAGGCACTGTATGTGGCACTCGCCTGCCTAGCTAGCTTGTCACATACATGCTAGCTCATCGCCGCTCCGCTCAGCTAGCCAAGCTACATACTACTATACATGCTGGCGATCTATCGATGATGCATGACACCGGTGTACGACACACATGCTGGTCCGTGCACCTCGTTCATCAATATTTGGATCCATTTATTCGATTGGATATAGGGGAATGCATGGCTTTTTACCCCTTTCATCCAGATACAAAACATCTGTTCATAAACATACACACCAATACCCAACACACACCCCACACTCACACCCTATGAACACAAACAGATCCTACAACTACACATAGAATTGAAGATCGCGTCTTTGAAGAGATCACCGAAACCAACAGGCTCTGTAGACGGCGGGCACGTCGCTATCCCTTTGCGTCTCCACACAATAGAGGGTGTACCTGTAAAATTTGGAGGAATAGCGTGCAAGGATTAGGAAAAAGCGGAAAATGCAGATGGCATGATCGCTCCGTCCCATGATCCGCTGTCGTCGGGCAGCAGTGGCATATCACGCACGACATACAGGGCAACGCGAGAGGGACACACACGCACAGTGCATTACAACCCATGCCTCACTACCTGCGCTAACCCCGCACACGGCCGGTCCCCACCAGGCACCACCAGCGTAAACACGCATCGGTCCGCCCCGCCGGCCCCCGTCGCCCATCGCGCGCACCAACAGAACCGCATGGCACGCGAGCGTCCGCGCGACGCCGGCGGTCGGCCTGCGTGCGTGCCGCCGGCCCCGGCCCTCCCCACGTCTGATCGTCCGTCGGACACGGCGGCGGGTGGCCATCCAACCACCGCAATAATCACAGGCCGCAATTAACCTAACCTAACCTAGACCGAACGGCCGGGCGCCGGTTAATTCGGTTCGCTGGCAGCACCCACGTCGCGCACCGCGCGGTGGCTGACTCCCCACGCTTGTTTGTTGTTTCTCACGGCGCCTGGATTGCTGGATCGTTCGGTCGTTGGCCGAGGTCGCGTGCGCACGACGGAGACGGAGGTTGGAGACGGCGTCGATCTAGGCCAGGAAGGCCACAGCTATATACGTACGAGATTCTGCGCTGCAGTTGCACGCTACTGTTGGTTAAGAGACGTACTGGGGCGTCACCGGATCGAGTTCTCTGTTGTTTGCGCGTGCGGGGCGGCTGGCGGTGCTGTCGCCCTGTGCGCCCGCGCGCATCGATGGATCCATCGGGTGGTTTCGCTCACGTGATCGGCGTCGTCGGTCCTCCTCGGCAGGTTTTTTATGCCGGGGTGGTCGTCGTTTTCCCTTTGTTTATCTGTCTATAATCCCTGCTCCCTTTTTTTCTTGGAAAAAGTCAAATCCGCTCTGTTTGCTTCCTCATCCTGCTTAGCCTGGAGCATCAGATCCATTCATGAAACGGCTCTGCCGCTAGAGGATGTATATATGTAGCGCTATCTGCTATTGGCATATATAGGCACCAACCTGATAGCAGAGCATTCAAATTCTTGCATACATACAGTATGTGAATGCATATCCTCTTAATAGTTGTTGCTGTTACGAAATCCGAAAACTGACTATTAGGTGTGAGTATGCATATCTCGTTTTCTTTAGGCCAATCATAGGGAATCGCCTCTGTAGCAAGTATCTTCCTTGTCTGGCCAAAAAAAAAAAAAAGAAGCCACGTCACGACTCTCTATCTCTCATGCGGACGAGAACAATACGGCCTGGAAGATGTAACTTGCAAGTCTCAGTTTAATGGAGTGGACCAGCATCACCCCCAAACAAGCCATTCGGTTGCTTAACACATCACTGCGTCAACTTGCTTCTGATGAGTTGTGATGATATCTGACCTGTTTTCACACACGCACAGAAGGATGCCGTGGGATCTAGGACAGCCAGGAGGATATACTCCATTAAAGTGTTGTTTTTTTAATTACACAGTATAACGCAGACGCAATACGCACGCATACTCATCCTTATGAACACACGTACGCAACTCTACCCCTATGAGCACCTCCAAAGGACTGAGCCGGCAGATCTGCAAGTTCACGAAGTCACCAAAGGCGCCTCGCTGTCGACGGGGACGTCGCCTACCACTTAATGCGTAGCGCCGGAAAACTTTGGGATACTACATTTGACCGTTCGTTTTACTCTTTTTTTTATAAATCATAAAATAAATAGATCGTCATTAAAGTATATTTAATGACAAAATAAGTCATAACAAAATAGATAATATTTGTACAAAAATTTGGAATAAGATGAATGATCAAACTACCTAGGCAAATTAAGCCCAGCTCGAGCCTGACGGGTTTTGGCCCGCCCATGAACCTTAATGGACAGGGCCTGGGCAGAGATTTTGAAGCCCGATAAAAAATAGGCCCGAACCCGACCCATTATGCTATTTTTAGCTATACTACAAAATATGCACGCGGCTCGCCTAGGCCCGGGCTCGGCCTGAAAAGCCCGAGTTGGCCGTGAGGTGGTCATGGGCAAGAATTTTTCGGCCTGGAATAACCAGGATTTGTTTTTGGCCTGGTCCGACCGACAAAATGCTTAGGTATAATCAAACAAAATGATACGGAATCCAGGGTGACACTTTCATTGGGACGGAGAGAGTAAGTATATATCCACGGTGCTCATTCCCAACATGTGGAGATCAAAGTGCCATTTTTTTTTATAATTTTCAATTTGAATATATCCATTTACTGATGCAGTATTCTTTTTCTTTCTAATTCGTTGCAAATCTCTAATTTTCGTAGTCTGTTCAAAATTTGCCTCTATGCATGATTTTCTTGCTTGACTCTTTATTTGCATATATATTTTCTTTCTATGTGGAAATAAAATTATATCTCCTTTAAAATTGTCATTTATAGTAAACTAATTGCATTAGGCATGGACTTTTTAGTTGAATCTAAATTGTTACGCCATCATAAAATCTAAGGGTGTATGTTCTTTTCTTTTATTTTTTAATTAACATGTTAATTAATTTGTATTCCCTCTTGGTGAAGTGGGTGTTCCTTTGAACTACTAGTGTACTTTTTTGGTACATCTATTTGGCTATGCATCTAAATATAATAATATGTCTTGATACCTAGAAAAATGGATAAACGAAAAAAATCAAAACGACTTACCGTATAATTTAGAACGGAAAGAGTAATAGATTTTCTATAAGCCAAATACCTTCAACATGACTACAAGTTCAGCCTCAAGAATTTCTGGATCCATTGCTGAGCATCTTATAGTAAAATTTGGGGCTCACAACAACAAGACATTTGCAAGTAGTAGTGACATATCTTTCAAAAAAAAAAAAGTAGTAGTGACATCACAACTGCTTTCATTTTACAGTTTGGATTCAGGGGGACAGGCCCATGAGCCTGTGTCTTATCAGGTAGAATTTTATATTAAATTCCGCATCTCATCAGATGCAGATACCAGATTGGCTGGTGCTTTTGGAGTTGGCCTGTGATAAACTAATGCTGACGATCTGAGCTTAGCTTGCCATCACATGCGTGCGTGCGTGCGTGCCCAAGGATCGAACTCGAATAGCTGGGCTCCTCCGCTGGTAATGTGAGTTGCCATCGCGCGCCATGACAGCATCATCACCACCGGCGGCATCGAAATCAGATTAGGCTGGGGCAATAAACAAAAGCCCTCTGATGGCATCTTTTCCCCTTTCCTCCTGCTTTACTCTTTCTTTTGTCTTTTATAGTCGAGCATGAGCGGTCTGTGACGTCGTTGATGCGTGCGTCCCGGCCGGTAGTGCCGATCGGCGGCAACCGGCAGCTCCAACATGGAAGTGGCCGAGGAAACAATTGATCGATCTCCATTGCCCTCGCTTTCAGCGTCAGTCAGTGCATCCGCAACTGGAATTTTATAAATGTGGGTCGCCGATTGGGAGCTCAGCTTGGGTCACTCGACTGCCTCTGCCTAAGCTGATGTCAACAGATTGAGATTGATCCGTCGCTGTGTGGCTTCTACTGACGTTGACAGGTCTGCTTCTGCTGCAGCACCACTTATCCAATTTTCTATGGATCTGTCATCGTCTTTCCTCTTCTTTTCCAAGAATATGCTCCTCCTTTCACTCTGTTCTAGCTTTACCGTGCCATGCCTGCCCCAGGCTCTGTAGGCTTTTTACTATACAACAACTTGATTACTTGAAGTTGTGGTCCGTACGTGCGAACCTTGGTTACCGGCCTGGACACCACTGACCAAAAACGGATCTGTTTAGTAGGTCTTATAAATAAATTCCCTGGTTCGGAACTTCGAGATGTGATGAATTTTGCAGGTAAAACTGTAAAGCAGAAGCACTCGATTGATCTTGTCGTACAGCATTAGCAGTAGCACAACACTGCTTTGCGGCTGTTTGTAGATCACGCGCCTGCGGTATGACGACAGTGTTTTTGTGCTGTCGCGTAGGAGCGCACAGCTTCGCACCAACACTCTCCATACAAGTAGGAGTAAAATAAAAGTATATTTATTGCGATATAGGCCATGTTCATCTGGTAGAAAATCTGATAAATTTAGGCCGATTCAATCAATAATATTATGCGAGAAAGAAGGAATCTAACAAAATCTACCGGCTTCTCCACCGGCTAAACAGGGCTAATAAGAACACGATCGAGTCTTTCCATAGTGTGACAATGGGCCTGGAGGCCCAGATTGCTTTAGGCCCAAATTGAAGAAGTAGTATATGACCAGGCCACAACTGAAGATTTATGTTGGGCCGCACAGAAAGTTAGGACTAGGAATGGCTATCGTTCGGAGTGTCCCCAAGATTTGGCCCGAAATGTGGCCCTAAACATTTTTTTCATTCTACTAGAGTTACTTGGTGCAATGCAGTATGATTATTTATTTATTTTTATCAATTTATTCAGCACATCACTAGATTCATGTGATCATATTGACCTCTTGGGTTTGGGAACAGGAATGAGAGTCACAAAGCAATCTGAGTGAAAATATAATAAGATAAATAAACCAAATTTTGCCACCCCCATCAATACCTATGCAACATGCCAAACACACAGAAAAACAGCTCAATGAATAGGTTGCTAGACTACTATGTGAAACCTCATAAGATTGTAACTACCCAAATCCTAAAACCAACTTACAAGAGAAGTGATACCATGAATTTGCTGAGAGGTTGCTAACAAGAACTTACCGTTTCGATTTTCGAAAACAAGCAAATGTTTAGAAGAATTAATAACAAGTAGTTAGTCCACACATTTGGACGGCCTAGGCGTGACTGAAGTTTAGTCTAGTAAATAGGCCGTAAAATATTCACATATATAACTGTACACGCCTTTGCTTCCACACCTGAGTTGCTTTTATTCAATTTCAACCACCTGCTCAATAGAAATATATAGCTAGAGACGTCGTTGAACGTACTTGCATTCTTCTATGAATAAGAAAGTCTCCTATCACCCATTGGTCCTTGAGAACTCGATTCGCCAATCAATGGCGACGTGTCTATATGTCCCTTAGTTTTCTTACATAATCCATCATGAAATATATGTCTGTTAGCTTGTCGATCGATGCCGATTGCCGACGCTATCCAGTTTACGTTGATGCATCACATATGATTCTTGTGTCCCATGTATACACTCATATATACAAGCAAAACCCCGACCATTATCTTTTGTTTTTCCGGACACAGACGTGCGAACTGACAACAAGCCTTTGTTTTTGTTATCAGGGTCAGGGTTTCCAAATTCCAACATCTGGTTAACAACGTTTTTTTTTTCTGAACTCGGTCTCTGGTTAGGTGATGAACAAGTATCGCAGCACCAAGCACGCAGAGCATCCCGGTGGAGGTTTCCTATTGCACCAGCAGCCCGATCGTGTCGTCATCCGTTCCGGTCACAGACAGCAGCACGTACGGTTCGGATTCCAATTCCGATTCCGATTCCGGCAGTGCGTATCAAATTCACACGGGCCGGGGTTGGTATTTGATTTATGTACATACTACGTCTTGATGTTTTTTTTTTAAAATTTCACCTGAAAAGCATCGTAGCATTTTCGTTTCTATTTAACAAATATTATCCAACTAGACTTAAAAGATCCGTCTTGTGATTTACAACTAATCTATACAATCATTTATTTATTTTATTAATATTTAATGTTTCATACATACGACAAAATATTTGATGTGATGGAGAGAGGGTCAAATTTCTAGCCTTTTTGAGGCATCTAAACAAGGCCTCTGTTTCATTCACAGCAAGAATTTGACATGTTGTCTCTGCCTCTGTCGATCTGTCCGAATAGGGCTACTGTATATACATTGTCCTTCCTAGCACTAGCTACCACTGCTTTTCTACGGCATTATTGGTACCTCCGATGAATTTGACACATCAAGCGCGGAAAAAGTAGCTCCTCCGGTCGAACAATGAATGGGGGAATGGAGTAACATCCAGGCAACCTCAAACCAGTATAAGGCACGTTAATACTCGGGTTCTGTTCAGTCTGTAATCTGTAGTAGCGCAGTCGATCTCTGGCTACAGTGTTGAATACTGTAGCATTTTGTTTGTATTTGGTAAAAATTATCTAAACATTAACTAATTAGGCTTAAAATGTTCGTCTTGCAAATTACAACCAAACTATGCAATTAGTTTTTAATTTCATCTATATTTATTAGTACTCCATGCATTTGTCGGTATTTTAATGTGATATGGAATCTTCTTTCTGTATACTAGAATTTTGAAGGAAATTTTGGGAACTAAGCGAACTCCCAAAGACTGACAAACCCCCAACCCAAGTGGCGAAATCCAGTAGCAGCAGGTCTCGAATCAGACCAGACCAGGCCGATTTGGAATCGGAGCTTGTGTTTCACGACCTCGCGACACCGACAGGCATCTCTCCCTGACGAACGAACCTGTGCCTTGCTTGCTTGCTGGTTCGTGCACACGAGCATCATCCTCATCGAATCGAATCGTCTAAACTACGGAAAACGACGTTGATCGATTCTGACCGAAATAAACCTTGCTTGCAGCAGGTCGAAGGCAGAGGGGCCCGTTTCATGCACCCACAAGTCGTCGTGCCGGCCCCAACCAAAGTTGTTGCCACGTTCGTTCAGCTGGACCCCAGACACTGGCGCCCTTGAGCTTCCCACCTTGCACTCCAAGCTCCCGGCACGAAGCTTCTGAGCCTCAGTTCAGATTCCCCTGCCGCGCCAGGAGCGGTCACCGCCGATGCGCGTGCGCGCCGGTGCCACACCTGACACCACGGCCGCACGCGTCGTCGGTGCCGCCGGCTGCCTGCCGCGGGCCTGCAGCCTGCTCCTCCTCAGTCCTCACCTACCTCTGCCTGATCATATGGCTACAATATTCAGTCACAGTGAGCCGCACCGCCGCGCAGATTGTGGATTCGGTGCGCGCACGGGTGGCACGTCGCGTCGCGAGCTACCCCGAAGGCGGCAAGGCCACAGCCCCAGGCGGCGCCGGCGCGGGGGGCAGCGGGCAGGTGCCGTGCTCGAACAATGCGTCGGCGTGCGTCCGTGTGGTGGGCGGCCGTGGCCACCCGTGGGCTCTGCTGCTGACCTTGTGGATCGCATCGCATGGTTCCCATGGTCCTCCTGTGCCGCATGCACCTGCACGATACACGACGAACGCGACGGCGTGCCTGCTGCTGAGGGGGGCGACGGCAAGATGCGCGGACGGAGGAGGCGCACGCAGCAAGTCAAGGTTGTACGTGGTGTCCTGGACGGTACGACTGCACGGCCGGCTAATTACTCGCTGCTTTATGTATTGCACTATTGCTACCCTGTAGCTGTAGCTGTAGGAGGCTGGCGTGCGACCGACCGGGGCCGGAGCTATAGCAGTCTCACTGTGTGCCGCCGGTGTGCCCCTGTGCACAGCTCGGCGTTCGCTTGTGTTGCATGCTTTAGTTTTGAAGGCGCGTGAATGGGGTACTGAGTACGGTTCAAGGTGGCGTTTTGTATGTCAAATGTAATAGTAGTAGGTCGCCATAGGTACTGTAGATTGTAAACATATGGGTTTTCAGAAGAAGGTAGAAGTAGAAGAGAGCTATAGACAAGGAAATATGCTAATCATTGAGCTTTTCAGTTAGTGATCGAGATTCAAATGAGCTTATTGGTCCGTTAGAGCTAGATGGAGTGAATGGACATACTTGAACTAATGAGACGCAAAAGAGCACTAGCCTCAAACAAATACTATGGATGAATTCCATCATCGAGTGGACAAGGACAATTATTGACAATTCTACGAGACTCTATGACAATTACATTTTTCTCAATTAATATCTCTAGCGGTGTACATTCCCTTCTATGTTTTTATAACCTATGATGTAGCCGCCATATAGCCGTCTTTCTCCTCCCTCTCATCTCCTAGAGTAATGTAGCCGCCTCGTTGGGGCACCTCCATTATTTCCTCTTTCTTTTGTGATCAATACCCTATATTGATCCATAAATGATCACCACCACACCACACCTACAACAGGGAAGACAAAACATCTTATAATTTAAAATAAAGAGAGTATCCAGACTGTAAATGTGTGAGATTTACAAAAGAAAGGAAGGATTCGAAGAGAACCAAGACCAAGAAATACACTATGATGAGCTTTTTAGGGAGCGAGATGCAAGTGAGCTTAGAGATAGATGCAATGATGAACATTCTTGAACTAATGAGATTCAAAAGAGCACTAGCTTTGAAACAAATACTCTATTTAAATTTTCATATCATTCTATGGAGAAGACAATATTGTCAATTCTGCAAGATTCTATGGCTACTACTTTTTTTCTAGCGAATATTATATATCAATATCAAGCAAATGGATATATACTTTGATTTCCTCTGTCTACCATGCCAATAACATGGCTTACTTTCCCCTTCACCTCTTCATTTTATCTCTAGTGATGAGCCGCCACACACCCACATCTTTCTCCTCCGCCTCTATCTCGTGTGGCGTAGCCGCCTCATTCGTCCACATCAATTTCCTCCTCTATCTTTTGTGATCAATAACATATCTTGATCCATAAATGGTCATCACCACCACCTCACCTATATCAAGCCACAGAAGGTGCTTTGTTGTTGGGCACCCCCTCTATGTATGGATGTCGAGATATTGCTATGATACAACATATCTCATGTGTTAAGGAAACCTTGATCCTGTAATCAAGCTTGATCATGATGATTTGTAATATAAGATGTAAACCACGCCAGGGTTGTTTCCGACCTACATTAACACACAATTGTGACACACAAGTACGAAAAGTGAAGTCAAAAAATTCCAAATACCAAAGGAAAAAAAGAGAGAGAGAAGCTAAATTGGAGGATGTAGTTGAGTGTAGCAGAGGGCTAAACTTTTTTTTTTAAAAAAAAAGGCGCCTAAAATCTATCTTTGGTCGAGGCAATAACATGTCCTTTGATCTTGCTTGAAGGTTCATATATCCGACCTCTTAGATCTTTATCTCATTGTTCACAATCATTGCCTGAACAAATGCTATTTTTTAGGCACATGAAAAATAGCAAATCTAAAAAAAAAAGGTTCAAGCTTGTTATTTCCCAGAGGATTAGCTCGGTTTCTACTCCTAGAGCGCCAGCGGTATAAATGTAAGAGCTACTGCAGTCCCCTTCACACTGAGAAAACAAACAAAACAGAAACAAGTTGCATTTCCCAGACATTCTCCCAAACAAAAGCACGATTTTAGAATGATCGTCGTTTAAT
>DXKC01000139.1:0-32116 GCA_031170775.1 Cymbopogon citratus
ATGAGTGCGGATGGTCTTAGAGTGTCCACACCTGACAGGATAGCATAAAATAAATCCCTGATTTCAGATGCTTTAAATCAAAATCGAACATCTGATAGCTCTAGCACCTCAGGCATTTCCAAGCTACTTAGCAAGTTTCTAAATCCAAGATCATCAATTTCGGAATGAATCGACTGTGTTCAAAAGAATTGGACCAATGCATAAAACAGAGGAACACAGACAGCACTTCGGTTTGCAGGAATGATTCCAGAACTTGAGACGTGCCCGTCCAATCCATGCTGCTGTAGCCTGTAGTTGAATCCAACAATTTGGAGTGCACAAACATTTCATCGAAGATGGAATTAATGGTCCATTTTTACATACGTAACATACTAACCGCAACAGTTTCTATAGTTCTATGGGGTAAAATGTATACAGTTAATTATAAACCTAAATATATGAGAACTGCAAAGCACTGTTAACTCCCACCGGCAATCATCATTTATATGACAAGTGCCTATCTGATTAGCAGTGGTAGACACCAGTGACAGTGAATGTGAATGTCTGCCGCTCCACAGCCATTTTTGTTCAAATTTGCATCAGGCTTTAACTTAGCCCAACGCAACCATTAACCAGTGGGAACAGGATTCTGGCACCCTTTCTGCTAAGTACAAAGAGAAAAACAGAAAGAGGCCAAAGAATCGATTATCTATGTGAACTGCATTACTGCAAGGTGAATTTCAAATGGCTAAGGTTAAGACTACAAATTTCCTGATACTATCGAATTGTAAGCCACCAATTAATAGATGATAGCCAAGACATATTCTAATTTTCAGATATCGGACGCACTTTTAACAGTTATGAGAAAACGTCAAAAAGTTCAGAAACATCAGCAAGATAATTTTAGAATACATGAGCAAATCGAAGTTCCAGGCGTCCTCAATCAAGTGGAGCCAACTGTCCTTATCACTGTAGTATGCCTCCAGTAGGGAGTTCTGAAGACAACATGAAAGAACATGCAACCTGTGGCAGGTCTGAGAGTAGACTGAGTTATCTCATCTCATTGACAACAAATTCACAGGATCTTTAACGCACAAGTACTTCTAGACTTAGCTTGTACTGTTCACCTCTGAAGAGTGCTTGACCAGCCCAGCTAACCAGCACCACAGAAACAAAGAAAGTTATTGGCCAGATGAATGAATGAGGGATTCAAGGTATGGAATTCCACATGATAAGGCCATCACGGCCTTACAAATACCTCAACATATATACACACGTAGGAGCAACAATACAATTTATTGAGAACCATGATCACAATACATCTTGTGATGCTTTGAAGTAGCCAAGGGATCAGAACCTCATGATCTGATGACAGACCATGCCTAATCTGTGAAGCCCCAAGTCATCGACTTCAACAAGTAGCTTGCTAGACTACATACGTACGTACGTACATACAGCTTAATTACATTATTTTTAAGCGACCAAATAATGATATGATGCTATACTAGTACACTACTATATGCACTATGGCGGGTGGGTTGGGCTAACCAGTACTATATGCTAACCAATACTTACAGCTAGCAATAATGCAAACCCTATACAAACACATATATCACGATCACCAATCCAGAATTATTCTAGGAGGAAGTAAAGTTCCTAAACCGTCTTCTTTCACCGGCGTTTCATCCTCACAGGCAACCAATCTCAGAGTACAGCTGCTCAAATTCTTACACCTGACCTTCAGCTGCTCAAGGCTCTTGGCAAACACCTGCTCCACCCAGGTCCGCACAGGCCTCTTCTCATGAGAGTTGGATGCCCATGCCGCTGCCACTACTTGCACCATAGCCCCAGTGTCAATCTCCAGCCTGCATCTGGAGCCCAGAATACTGCTGATAGTATTGCTGAAGTCCTGCAGGATGTCCTCACAAAGTTTGCCAAAGTCAAATGGCTTGAAAGTGATCGACTCATCCACTGATCGTAAGAGGTTGCCCACAGATCCCTCTGGATCACCGGAGGAGTTCTCGTGGCTGCTACTGCTGTCATCATCACCATCATGGGCTTCGGCCTCATCACCTGGGAGGTTCAAGTCGAATGGAACGCTTGATGTTCTATGTAGTCGCTTTGAAGTGCTCGGTAATTCTGCTGTCTTTTCTTGCCCATCAGAGATGTGAAGCTTCCGCTTACTCAAAGAACTAGAGAACAAAGATGCTTGACTGTTTCTCAAGGAATGCCTTGAGGAAACTACAACTTTGCCTCCAGGGTCTCCACTGATGTTGGTTGTGCCTGGCTCAACTATGATCTTCAGTTGATGTCCACGAGCTGCCACAAACTTTTCTTCTGAAAAAGCACTGTCCTCTTCCATCCCAACAGAGGCGTCCTGACATTCTTGGATCATTCTTGTAGACAACACCACAATAGAGTTATTAAGGTCAACCACCCGTCCCCCATACAAGTCTTTGTACCTGCCAGTCTCCATGGCATGAATCAAGCTCTCCTGAACAAGGCAGTCAGCCTTGTCAATATTGTCAAGGAAGATAACTGATCCCCGCTTCTTTCTCAACTCTTCAGCTATACAGTCAATGGCACGCTTTCCTCTGAAATTGGGGTTACCCCAGTCATGGAGGCTTAGGTCCAAATATATGAGGTTCTCTGAGCTACCGTGCATCAGCTCAGCAAGTGCCACACCAACTCTCCGCTTGGCAATGCTATCCGGACCATAAAAACTAAACCATATGTCATTCTTCTTGTTTGCACCACGACGCCTCTCCGTTGACCTGCACTGCACAATGGATGCACAAATAGCACTCAAGGCTTCCTCCTGTCTCCCAACAGCCTTAAACAATCGTTCCATTAGTAGCTTGTAATTGCTCAAATCATAACTTTGTGCTGCAAGGGGTGAAGGCCTATGCCATTGGTCAAAGGCAGAAGCACCTCCTGAAGCTGCTGAATACAGAGCACTAGGTGAAGTCTGATCCTTTGAGGAACTCCTGAAGCAAGTGTAAGGCTGTACAGATAAGTGAGAAGGCTTAAGATTCAGATCATCAACCTTCTTGGGCATCAGCTGGATCGACCCTTCAGCATCCTCTACATGTTTACACAGTGCAATACTTGAATCCTTGGAAGAAGATCCACGAGGGGTGGCCAACACCAAGTCAGTGGCCACAGGTGCAGCAGATGATGGTGACGCATGATCTTCAGGGTTGTCACAATTTGATGAGTTGCTATGTTGGGATGGCACAGCCCTATCTTGGAGGGGTTTGTCACTCTTTGATTGCCTGACTTGAAGGTTCAATTCAAGGTCTGCATTCATTTGGGTGGAAATAGATGGCGCTGAAATACTCTTTGCAGTTGTATTGGTATGTGGAGAAGAAGACACTGCAGAAGGTCTAATAACCTCCCTTTGAAGTGCAACTGACTGTGAGCTTTGGTTTGGATTTGCACATCTTTCCCTGTCAACTCGAAAATCAATGTGATGTGGAAATAACTGGCAAGGACCTCTGTTGATCCCATTGCAACCTTGGTGCAGTCGTAGGCAGTACTCATTCCACTTCTTCTTCAGATTCTGTAGTTTTGTACTCAATACCATCTGATTATCTCTAACCTGCACTGAAGAAAAACTGTACATCTTTTATACCAATCAAATCCAAAAGTACTCATCTATCAACAAGGTGTACAAGTTGCATTCACTATTTAACTTAAAAATTCTAGAAGATAGAAGTAGCCTCACACCTTGAGTGCATCAAACCCATTGTTAGGACCCATCATGCTGCCATTCTGCAGCAGGGAAGGTAGACCTTCTTGGTGAGCTTCAGCGGTAATTGCAACTTCTTGCTCATATCTATCGTTGCACTGTTGACATCGCAGGGCCTGAGGGCAGGAATTTGCTGTGAGGCAATTTGCTTCATAGGTATCGCACATGAAACCTCCAAAAGGAACAAACGACTCCATGAAGCTGCAAATTACAAGTTTGAACTGTTAGATCCTACCGATGCTAGCTAATGAGCATAACTTGAAAATCATAAACAGGAGCCATCTGGTGGCTATGTCACTTTATAACAAACAGCACATGTTACCCCTTGTCATTAACTTCTTCCACAAGAGAAAGAAATATTGTACAACAGTCAAACTGTAATATGTTCAAATTATGTTGAAGATGAGGCCAGAGGTGGATTTCTGTACATGTTGATTTATATTAGCAATCAGAATTCAGACATGTGCGGAAACACCCATACTACAAAGGGCAAGCACAGACGACTCGACACTCTCCAAAACATTAAACAAGTCAAGAACAGCATCATAAAGTAATCACAGTACAAGTGGTGACAAGCAGACATAAAGGGCGCGTTTGCGAGGGTGGTTGCCGCCGGCTCGGCCAGCCCGTGAGAGCCAGGCCAGTTTAGACCAGGCTCAACTGCTGCAGCTGCTCATGTTTGTGTCCATGTACTAAACGAACCAGGCTGCGCTCAGATCGTGTTTGTGTGCTTGTACCAAATAAGTGTGGCTACCTTGTACTGAGATGTGGTAGCCTTACCACTGGAGAAGCCTCATAGGCATTTCATCGAGCACTTTGCGGACGACCATGGCCAGCTCCGCCTCCTCCCCCTGCGCGGGCGCTCGCAAGCATGGCCGTCTCCTTCCCAGCCACCATCTCCTTCTCCACCCTCTGCAGTGGAGCATCTCCCACTCGATCTGGCGCGGAGTGAGCTCCGGCGCGAGGCGAGCTCGGCCTTCCGGCCATGGCGGCGCAGGGTCGGAGGTGGAGCGACACGTGAGTAGTGACTCGGGGCGCTCCCTTGCGCTGAAGTGGAGTGCGCCGGACCAGGCGCGGCGCGGCGGGACGGCAGGCCAGGGCAGCACGACGAGGAAGTAGAGCCGCCCAGGACGTCGCCCATGGCGTCCTCGACGGACATGATGCCCTTGAGGATGGCGCTCTGCTCCTTCCCCGAGCGGCGGCGCTGCATCCGCCCCGTCCTCGCCGCTCCCCGACGGCGGCCGCCGCTGGCTGGGCGACGCATCCCCCCTCCTCGCAGTGCGCCTTCGCCTCGTCGGCAGGAAGAAGGAGCGGCGGTGGGTGACAGTCGAGGAGGGGGAGGTGACTGCATCGCACCCACGTGAGTGCACGAGCGCTCCAGCCGGCCTGGCTCTCCAGAAACGCAGGAAATTGGCGTTCCTCCAGAGCCAGGCTCCGGCGTCACTTTTGGCTGCTGGGGGCCGGGCTCACTCGCGGACCAAGGCCGCAAACACGGCCACCTGCACCCCACGAGCGCAGCGCCCAGCTGAGCCAGGGTCGCAAACGCACCCAAAAGGAACGTTCGTTCGTCCTGGTTCTTGTGATAGATTAAGCACAGAGCAATCGCCACACATGGATGCACACAATAAATAAAAGAAAAGAAATAAACAAGTGATCTGGCGATGCATAGAAAAGGAGTACCTTGTAGTGGCAGGCATGGACAAGGCAGCGACCGTGGTGGCTGGAGCTGGGGGAGGCACGAGTCCGGTCGCCGGGCCGGCGTCGCGCACGGCGGTGGTTATTGGCAGCAGCTGGAGCTCCCAGTCCTTGTCGACGAGCGGGAACTTGGAAAGGAAGGCGAGGTACGTCTCGTAGGTGGCCGACCAGCCCATGACCCAGACCATCTGGCGGCCAGCCGCTCTGTGCGTCTCGAGCACGCGCGTGACCTCCGCCACCACCCGGCGAGCGGAGTCCTGCAGGTCGGTCTCGTCGGGAACCAGGTCCTTGAGGTCACCGATGCTGAAGATGATGCCAGAACCGGGCGTCGTCGTCGGTGCCGCCGCCGCGACGGCGAGGAGGTCCCTCTGATGATTGGCGGGGATTATGCGGTACGGTGACGCCTCGGCGAAGTCAGCGGCGGCGGACGCGGCCCCGACGCCGACGAGCATGGGATTCCGTCCGCGAGCGAGGATGTCGGTGATGCGACGGCAGTTATCCTCCCCCGGCGCGGCACCCGCGAGTGCAGGTGCGGGGGAGGGAACGTCGGCGTCGTCGGCGGCCGCGAAGCTGCAGAGGAAAAGCGGCGGTGGGCGCGCGCGCGTCGGGAGGCCGCGGCCGAGCAGCGGGACGGGCGGCGCGGGGCGGAGGATGGCGACCTTGATCTCGTTGCTGCGGAAGCCGGCGTCGGCGAAGACGCGGCTGACGAGCGGGTCGTCGAGGATGGCGAGCACGAGGTGGGACAGGTCGACCTTGACGGCGTTGGGGGAGGTGGTGGACGCCGCGTGGTGGTGGTAGAAGTGGAACGTGTCCGGGTTCCGCCGCTGGTTGGCCTGAGAGCGCTTGATGGCCGCCATGAGGGAGTTGGCGACGGGGGGCTCGTGCTGGTCATTGCTGCTGCTGGTGGTGATGGCCGAGGAGGAGCCGGAGGAGGTTGGAGTGGAGGGGAGGCGGTCGAGGGAGACGGCGAAGCAGAGGTCGAGCGCCTTGAGCTGGAGGCGCGGCGAGTAGGCGGCGCTGCGTGCGCGGGCGAGCGCGTCGCGGAGCAGCGGCGCGGCGGTGGGCGCGAGCAGCGAGGCGATGAGGTGGAGCGAGGTGGTCTGCGCGTGCGCCCGGCGGCGCGCGGAGGCGACGGCGGCGTCGAGCGCCGTGATGGCGGCCGGGGCCAGGCACTGCCGCGCGGCGGGCACCGGCGTCGGCATGGCGGGGGATTGGATTGGACTGGAGTGGGATTAGATTTGACTGGGCATGGGTGTCAAGTGTAAAAACGCGAGGAGTGAAACGGGAAATAACGGTAAGGCGGAGGGTGGTTGCGCCAAAAAGGTGGAGGCTGCTCTGCTCACGCTCTGCTCTGCCGGTTGTTGTTTCTTGTTCCCCAGTTGAGTTGCAGCAGGAGGGAAATGGGGAAAGGAGCAGGTGCAGGTGGGCAGGTGCTGCTTCTGTATTTTATATCTCCATTTATTTTCTCTTCGTCTTTTTATTCTCGTTTTTTAGTGGAGTAGGGAAAGGAGAAGAAGATAAAAATTTGCTGGGAGCAGAAGGCTGCTGCTGCGGATGCTTTT
The DNA here is from genome assembly GCA_031170775.1 of Cymbopogon citratus. NCBI lineage: Eukaryota > Viridiplantae > Streptophyta > Magnoliopsida > Poales > Poaceae > Cymbopogon > Cymbopogon citratus. Next base: position 6,988 of record DXKC01000139.1, read on the forward strand.
GGGAGATGTCGTTGCTGCTGCTGCTGTGGGCCCCACACGTCACTCACGCAGCTTTTGGGTGATGCGGCAGTGGGCCCACACACCTGATATTCGTGCGAAATTCTCCAGCCTTTGTTTAGTTCCAAAAGCTCTTCCAAATTCACTGTGCAAAAAAATGTCCCATTATATCAAAATATCGGCACATGTATAGAGTACTAAATATAGATAAAATTAAAAACTAATTGCACAATTTTGTTGTACTTTACGAGACGAATATTTTGAGCCTAATTAATCAATATTTGAATAATTTTTACCAAATATAAACAAAATTACTACAGTACCTAAACAGTGTTTCTCATGCCAAACTTTGCAAACTAAAAAGGCCTCGGTGGAGAGCACAGCACATTATTTTTGGGTCATGGCGATCACCATCAGGCTGCTTTTACCTGTGGATGCGCTGCTCTTCCACTGTTCAGAGACTCGTGATCTTTCTGAAAGATCGGCACATAGATCCTCTCCCAAAATTGCAACGCGTACACAGCGCCCAGTTGCTTCAACAGAATCACGTCACCGCTCAATATAGGAGCAGCTAGAGTTGATTCGGACAGCACTAACCACATTTTTCCTTTCCTACAAAACAATGTGTGCGAAAATGAAGATGTTTATGTGCTCTAGTTTATGCAACGTCCATTTATAGATCACCACACAATGTTGTAGTAAGAGTAACTGTTGACACCAAATTTTGGTAAGAGAATTATCGTGCATAGGACCAGGTGTCAGACGAATTAAGACTAACGTGGCAAGCAGGTGATTAAAAGAAGAGAAAGCTGATTTGGTATTATAGCAAGCGTATCGGCTAACTGCAGATTTAAGCAAGAAACCGCATCCGGGTCAGTCAGAAAAGGAAGGACACGTCGGACTTCACCATAAAGGAAAGATTGGAGTCCAAGTTATCATGTTTATCATAGTTTGTCAGTTTTTAGTCGTTTTAGATCAGAACTCTTATTCGTCCGGGCTATAAATATAAAGCTCCGGCCATTGTAAAATTTTATCATCACGATCAATACAACCGGCTATCATGCCAAAAACCCTTAGAAGTAGAAATAGGAGTAATGTAACGTAGATTCTCGACGAGACCTTTGAGCAGGCTGTGATTGACGTGGAGAGTGGCTTCTTGTTTGCTTGTAAGTATTGTCAAACCCCGTAGTGTTTACAAATAAGTTGATTGATTGACGTGGAGAGCGGCTTCCTGCTTATTTATGAATATTACCGTGAGAACTTTAAATAGGTTGATTGATTGACGTGGAGAGCGGCTTTCTGCTTATTTGAATAGTATCATAAGTTATCTTTTTTATCTATCTCATCGGTTTAGGCTGCAATGGCTTGCCCAATCTCTAAATCTATGTGATCGATCTAGTTATCGGCTCTATTAGCTTGGCAAACTAATAAATTCATTAAGTTACTGATATTGTTTGTTTATAATGATTTATTTACTGTAACAATATCATTGCTCGATCTAAGATGAGTAGGTTTAGCCTTAAATTTTATTAAATTCAAGCAATTTTCATGATTAGATCTATTATATGCTTGAATCATGCTTTTATCGGCTAATCCCTATCTAATCTTGATCGTTACATGTTGTGGGTTTAAAACTGTCTTAGATTTAAATAGGTTTTTAAGATCAATCTAGGTTGGTCGATTTGCTTGTTTACTTTTAAACATGTTTTATTCCTGCTTCATGGACCCTGTATCGGCTATCCTGCCGATCCAGCTATGCTTACACGAATAGTCTGTTTGTATCGGCAATCAGCTAGATCTATCTATCTGATACTGTTATATGCATGGTACCTGCTCATGATTGATATTGATTAAATATGTCGCCTAAGTAAAATACACCATGAATTACACATCTTTATAGCCTATTTTGTTTACATTTTTATCCTTTTATCATTACATTCCATGGAGCTAACTCTTTAATTAGTTTTCCTTATTTATCGGCTATAATTTGGCCATACATCTCGAAACTGTCTGGAATCACACCGGCAGGATCCATAATTTGATCTCGTTTATCTCCTTATCAATTGTAGATCAAATTGGCTGGTACGCTTTCGGTGACAATCGGCATTGCCTCGAGGTCTTGAGAATCTCAGAGCCTCCTGCTTCACCTCGATTCTCTCGGGCCTCACATCAGTGTGTTGGTGCGATATTCACGTGTCAACAGTAACATGGTTAACAACTTTATGTGCCAAATATTAATCTGCAACCATCCAACATCGTTTTGCTACTATGGCTCATGCTGACTCAACTCGCATAAAATTTTACTCAAAGCACACATTGATATTGATGCCACAGCCAAACCAAGCCGACGTAATTTAGTCGTATCTCTACTCTACATGCTTTGTTGCTAGTAATATATCGCTTTCGAATCTTGATTGAAAGTTACATAACGATTCTTTAACTTTGGGGTGAATTTTTCTGAATACAAGTTGTTCTTTTGATATTGTGTTTGAAAAGTAGATCTCTCAACTTTAGTAAGACACAGACGCATATGTTAATATTAGTATTAGTATCATCATGATACACATGTCTTTGTTGTATTATCAATTTTTTGTTGTTGGAAAATTGTGTAGCCAAAGATAGTATCAATCAACGAATACAGACAACACTTTATTAAAAATATATAATTTTATTAACTCTAGTCAAATCAATGGCTGAATACGTCTTAACTTTCCTTAGGCCTTGTTTAGTTCTCCAACTTTGAGGTCAAATTCCACTATGCAAAAAGAAGATTCCCCGTCACATCAAAATATCGGCACATACATAGAGTAATAAATATAGATGAAATCAAAAATTAATTACACAATTTTATTCTACTTTGCGAGACGAACATTTTAAACCTAATTAATCAATGTTTGGACAATTATTACTAAATAAAAACAAAAATGCTACAGTACCGTACAGTAATTTGACCATCCCCAAATTAGGGAACTAAACAAGGCCTTAGCCAAAGTTTCAAAAAAAAAAACTTTCCCTAGCCAAGGACGTGTTGGTGAGTGGACGTAGCAATATGCAGTGTGTGTGGTGCTTGCAGGGCGAGCGCAAGGTGGGTGTGGGGCCCACATGATAGTGAACTTGAGAGGGCAAACAGGTGGTGCGGTGGCTGCTGCTGAGTGCTGACTGCTTCTTGTTGCTGTGATCGACTTTTGTCCGAAAGGCGCCCCGCCCTTTTCACGGATAAGCATTCTTTTGTCTTTTCCTTACTAGCGTTAAGAAGAATCTAGAGACAAAGCGTTACTCCCTCTGTCCCTATTTATATGTCACCATAGGTCTACGTACTATAAGTTTGACTAGCTTGATTTATAAAAAAAATATGCAACATTTGAGTTTCTAAATAAATTTATTAAAAAACTAGATTCAAAGATCTTTCTAATGATACTAATTATGTATTATAAATATTAATATTTTTAAATATATAATTTCCGGTATTTATTTCTCGGGAAGCGCAAGTGATAAATAAAAAGGAACAGAAGGAATACATATATAAGTGTATGACAATAGTCTCACCTAGATTATCTAGCTATTTTTTTTATAAGTTGTAATAGCTAGAGCAAACTAGCTAATATTTTTCAAAATTTGAGTAAGTAAATATTTTAAAATAGGTTACAACGAAAATATATAAGCTAAACTATGGATTAGCTAATTAAAGTTTTTACTGTAATTTCTTTCATTCTAAATTATAAGTCGTCTTGACTTTTTTAATACTTAGTTTTTATTATAGTTTATATTTAGATATAGTTTAAATCAAAACAATTTATAACTTATGGAGGAGATATTATTTTATTTTAATCCATATAAACAGTATCGTTTATGGTAGGATAAGCTCAAAACATATCTTTGTGGACCCGAACACGATCAATCATAATGTAGCACCACCATAGAACGTATCATCATCGTTGAGGCATTGACAGGTACTACTCATCCATCCTTCTAGACAAAACTTATACTATTTGCTTATTATTGTGTGCAACTCTGCTAACCAATCATTTGCTAGTTGGCGTCCTAATCTCGGCACCTAGGGTTTCTAGGTGACTCGAGTGGTTTCTTGGCGATTTCCGGTATCTTCCATCCTCTTCCTCCCCTTCCCCTCCCTAGTGCGTTTTTGCCTGGGATCTTGTGCGTAGGGTCCTATTTACGTTGTTCTGTCTCTTCTCGTTTGACGTCTCCACCCGGTGTCCACTTCCCCAAAACCCTAATTTTGCTAGCTGTGCCTAAAGTGTCCACTTGTTTGCCGGATTGTCGTCGTTGGTTAGTGGCGATCTCTGTGCCGCTGACTGCTACGCTAATGGAGGGAGTCGAGAGGTTGTTGGGAAGTTTGAAGCTTTCGTCAGAGGAGAAGAAAACACTCAAGATCGGATCAAATCGAGATCTTGGGAAGACGAAGGAGGTTGATCATCGTCCCAGGGCGGTGGCCAAGCTGTTGTCAGAGAAGAATCTGAACCCAGAGGTCATTGAGCAGTCGGTTGGGTGGATTTGGTGCCCGGCGAAGGGGGTGTCATGCAAGGACATGGATAACAACATCTTTTTGATCACTTTCAACCAAGCGTCGGGTTTGAGGAGGGCAGTAGATGATGGACCTTGGTCGATCTCGAAGGAGGCCCTAGTGATTGAGGAGTTTGATGGGTCTAAAGCTGTAGATGAATTTGAGTTTGCTACTATTCCCATCTGGATGTGGGTTGAAAGGCTCCCGTTGGGATTGATGAACCGGGGTGCGGCGGAGGTGATTGGTGACGAGGTGGGAACATTCATGGAGGTGGAGGCGGATGGTAATGATTCAGCGGTGGGGCGTGCATTGCGGATCAAAATTCGCTTGGATATTCGCAAACCTCTGCGTCGTGGTATCATGGTAGACTTGGGGCAGGAGAAAGGAGAACGGTGGTGCTCAATCTCTTATGAACGCCTGCCAGAGTTCTGCTACATATGTGGCCTTATTGGTCATGTAGACAGAGCTTGTTCAATGAAGCTGGGAAAGGATGAGGCTCTACCGTTTGGGAAAGAGTTGAGGTTCATGCCACCGCGCAAGCCGTTTACTGTGCCGGGAAGGTCAGGTGGTTCGGGATCTTGGCGTTCTGGACGCTCGGATTTAGGCAGTGCTGGTGGCAAGTCCCGGTCGGATGGTCCTTCTTGGAAAAAAGATTTGGGGAAGGCGGAGACCAAGCTGATAGTAGAGAAACCAAGGGATGGAGATGAAGCAATCAACCTACTGAAAGAAAATCAATCGGTGATCAAGACTGGTGAAAGTGTCAAAAAACTGAGCTTTGAGGATGAGGTGCAGGGGAGTAAGGTGGTTGAGAAGTCAGGGCAGGAGTTTGGGGGGATGTGAATAGTGCCATGCAGAAATCGGGGGGCGTGGAGAATTCTGGTTCGGTGGAGCAGAGGGGTGGAAAGTTCAGGAGGTTACCGAGGAATCCTTCCATGGGGGTGACTGAAGCCAGTTCGGGGGAGTTGCTTAAAAAGAGGAAGGGGTTGGGAGAGGAGATGGAGCTTGATGAACCATGGGAGGCAAAGAAATCCAAGAAAGGGGAGGAAGGTGATCTTGTTTCTTCATCTGTAGCGGGGCTGTCGGAACAGCCCTGCGGGTCCCAATGAAGATCATCGCTTGGAACTGCCGTGGGTTGGGGAACGGCGCGGCAGTTCAGAGTCTTTTGAATATTCAGAAGGAGGAGGACCCCGACATTCTCTTCTTGTCGGAAACAAGGATGGATGAGAGGAGGATTGATGGCTTGAGGTGGAAACTAGGCATGGCGAATTTGGTGGTTAAAGACTGTTCTCCTACTCGTGGAGGTGGTCTTGCTCTCTTCTGGCGGAGGGGAATTAATGTTAGTGTGCAGGGCATCTCTCGCCTATACATTGATGCGGAGGTGGTGGAAGAAGATGGTTTTGTTTGGCGGTTGACGGGCTTCTATGGGGAGCCGGATGATAAGAAGCTGTCATGGAGAGCGCTGCGTACACTCAACTCGGCGAGGAATCGCCCTTGGCTTTGCCTCGGTGATTTCAATGAGATTCTCTTGGCAAGTGAGAAGGATGGGGGCCCACCAAGGGCGCAGGGGTGTATGGATCGTTTTAGAGAAGCTCTGGAGGAGTGTGACTTGGCGGACCTGGGTTTTGAGGGGGATCCTTTCACATGGCGAAATAAAAGTCATTCATGTGCTCATTATGTCCGGGAACGACTGGACAGGGCTGTGGCTAATAAAGATTGGACTGATTGTTTTCCCTTGTATCATACAATAAATGGGGAACCAAGACATTCTGATCATCGACCCGTCATTGTGAATACTAATCCTCCTATCCTTAGGGTGGGAAGAGGTTTGCAACCTGCTTTTCGTTTTGAAGCAAGTTGGGTTGAGGAGGAGGACTGTGCTACAATTGTAGAGAATGCTTGGAAAACTGCTAGGGAAGCTAGGGGAGAAAGTGTGGGTGGAGCAGTGCAGCAGGTGGCGAGAGATCTAGGGGAGTGGGGAAGGAATGTGCTAGGGGGATTAGAGAAAAGCATAAAAAGAACTAGGAGGGCATTAGAGGAGTGTAGGAGGCGAGTGGTGTCAGGGGATACTGTGCGAAGGGAGGAACTTTTGAGTTTCAAATTAGCAAAATTGGAGGAGAAGAAAAATTTGTATTGGCGCCAGAGAGCAAAAGTCCATTGGTTGAAGGACGGTGATCGAAATACAAAGTTTTTCCACCGGTTTGCTTCTGAGAGAAAACGTCGTAGTAGAATTAGTAGACTAGTGAAGGAGGATGGGGCAGTGATCGAGGAGGAAGGAGCGATCAAGGATTTGATCTCTAATTTTTATAAAAGTTTATTCACAGCCACTACAGGTGTTCGGGCGGATGAGCTGCTGTCCCAGATTCCTCCTAGAGTCACAGCAGATATGAACTCTTCCTTGCTCCGTCAATTCACTAGGGAGGAAGTGAAGGAAGGACTAGATGCTATTGGCGATCTGAAAGCTCCTGGAGTGGATGGTATGACCTCACTTTTTTATAAAAAGTATTGGGAAATCGTAGGCGAGGATATCACAAATGAGGTCTTGCATTTTCTTAATGGTGGGGCTCTTCCAAATGGATGGAACGAAACTGTCATTGTGCTAATTCCAAAGAAACCAAACCCAGAATGTCTGAAGGACTTACGCCCGATTAGCTTGTGCAATGTGCTGTACAAAGTGGCATCTAAGGTTTTGGCTACTCGACTTAAGTTGGTTCTCCCCGATATTATATCACATAATCAGAGTGCTTTTGTCCCAGGGCGGCTTATTACGGATAATGTACTGGTGGCATATGAGTTAACACATTTCTTGCAAAATAAGAGAAGTGGATCTGATTGCTATGCAGCGTTGAAGCTGGATATGAGTAAAGCATATGATCGAGTGGAGTGGCATTTTTTGAGGCATATGATGGTTAAGCTGGGTTTCGAGGAAAGATGGGTAAATCTAATCATGCAGTGTGTGACCACAGTTTCCTATAAAATCAAGGTGAACGGGGGACTAACAGAGGAGATTATACCAACAAGAGGGCTGAGGCAGGGTGATCCTCTTTCCCCATACCTATTCCTGATATGTGCTGAAGGTTTCTCAGGTTTATTGAATGAGGCCGAGAGGAGTGGTCAGTTAGAAGGTGTGACTATATGTGCCAATGCACCGAGTATTACTCACTTATTGTTTGCAGACGATTCTTTGCTTCTCCTTAAAGTTAATGATAGGAATGCAAATTGCCTGCAACATGTACTACAGCTGTATGAGGAATGCTCGGGGCAGATGATTAATAAGGATAAGTCTTCTATTCAGTTTAGTAAAAATTGTGGTGAAGCTATGAAGATGGAATTTATGCAAGCTCTGAATTTGTCTAGTGGAGCAAAAAATGATAGATATTTGGGCTTGCCTGTGTATATGGGCAAGTCAAAGACCAAACTGTTCTCATATCTCAAGGACAGGGTTTGGAAACGTATTCAAGGGTGGAAAGAGAGATTGTTATCTAGGGCTGGAAAAGAAATACTAATTAAGTCGGTCGCTCAAGCAATTCCAAGCTATGCGATGTCTTGTTTCGACCTGACCAAGGCATTATGTGATGATATGAGTTCTATGATATGTAGATTTTGGTGGGCTCAACAGGATAATGAAAAGAAGCTCCATTGGATATCGTGGCAGACTCTCTCAAGCTGTAGGGAACAGGGTGGGCTTGGCTACCGAGATTTGCATTTGTTTAATCTTGCTATGTTGGCAAGACAGAGTTGGCGGTTGATCCAAGCGCCTGAATCCTTGTGTGCTAGGTTGTTGAGAGCCAAATACTTTCCTGATGGCAACATATGGGCAGCAAAAGAGGGGCCAGGAATCTCCTATACATGGCGAAGCTTGTTGCGTGGCCTTAGAGCTATGGAGAAGGGAATTATTTGGAGGATCGGTGATGGTTCTCAGGTTCGGATTTGGGAAGATCCATGGATTCCAGTCGGTTCCATAAGACGTCCAAGAACCCCAAGAGGCAACACTATTCTGTCGAGAGTTTCTGAATTGATTGATCCGGCAACAGGATCCTGGGATACTGAACTGGTGAAGGATATTTTCTGGCCGGAAGATGTAGTGAATATCATGGCCATCCCAGTACATACAGATAGAGGTGATCTAGTTGCCTGGCATTATGATAAAAAGGGAATTTTCTCAGTCAAATCAGCATACCATGTACTTGATGATGAAAAGAGGTCCAATCAGGTGAAGCAGAGAGGGGAGGCATCTAATAATCAGATTAACTTGGGGTCCCAATTATGGAAGAAAATTTGGAAGCTCCCGGGTCCTCCAAAGATGAAACAATTGATCTGGAGAGTTGCACATAATAGTTTAGCTTTCAAGTTGAATATTAAACGGAAAAGGATTCAGTTAGATACTAGTTGTCCCGTTTGTGCAAGATTTGATGAAGATGGCGCTCACTGTTTTATGAAATGCAAGGAAGTGCGTAAGTGTTGGAGGGCTCTGGGCCTCGAGCAGATTAGGATTCAGCTACTGAATGCCCCTACAACAGAAGCTTTTGTAGCCGAGGTGCTCAAACTCAGGAAGGATCTCGGCTTAAGTGTGTGTGTATTACTATGGCGTTGGTGGGAGATAAGAAATAAGGTGAATGCAGGAGAGCTTATGCCATCAAGCCAGACCACGTCGCAGTACATTCTCAACACAGTGCATGACGTTCTTAAGCAGGATACTACAGTAGCCCCACGACCGATATCTGGAATTGATGTATGCTGGAACCCTCCACCTGAAGGAGTTCTTAAAGTTAACATCGATGGCAGCTTCAAGCTGGAGTCCAAGATTGGGGCGTGGGGATTCACCATTCGCGATCATGTGGGCACGGTCATTGTGGCTGGTGCCGGAAACCTGGGTAAAGTGCATGATGCACTCATGTCGGAGACTATGGCCTGCAAACAAGCGGTTGAGACAGCAATTCATTTTGGGATGTTGAGAGTGATAGTGGAGACAGACTCAGCTGAACTCGCGGAGGCAATTCAGTCGTCTGCATTTCATCTATCTGTTGGTGGAGGACTTTTCCTGGAGATAAAAGAGCTTGTTAATGAAAATTTCACAATTTTCAATGTAAGTAAGATCCCAAGAATTTGTAATTCTAGTGCTCATAAGCTTGCTAGTATGGGATCAAGTTGGGACCCGGGTCAGTACCATTTTTGGACTGATCCCCTCCCAGAGTTTGTAACGAATTCCTGTGCTCGCGATTTGGCGGAGCATGAGTTAATAAATCCAAGGCCATAGTGCCGTTGGCAGGATCAAAAAAAAAACTCTGCTAACCAATCACATCCAAGAGGACATATTCTTCAGTTAATCCAAACATTTTGGCCCTCTGCTTTTCTCCTTTTTCTCCTTTCATCACCTGATACATATGTATGACCTTTCTTTCAAATAATTATTATGCATGAAAGAGTACATCGTGCCATCAATAGCATCCTTCATGCAATATACATGCACAGGGGACATAGCCCCTTGCCCATCATGGCAGCAGCGCACCGATGGGGTGTAGGAGCCGAGGGAAGAGAAGAGTGGGCGCCGGTGCGAGGAAAACAAGCCAACTATTAGATATACGGGGGACGCGATTGACGCCCATGGGATTAAGGGCTGGAGGGTTAGATTTGAGGGCCTTGCAAATTTTAGGGATTGAACAGAAGTTCTATTGGATCTATATTTTTGGTTGAGCCCTCAAATTTTAGTTTGAGAGCTTGTTTTAAAGCTCTGCTAGAGTTCCTCTAAGTGTATAGACATAGCTTTCATCTAGATTAGATAAATTTTTGCTCCAAGTGTATAGACATAGGTTTCATCTAGATTAGATTTTTTTTATAAATCATAATAGCTAGAGCAAACTAGCTAATTTTTTATTGCTCTAAGTGTATAGACATATGTTTCATCTAGATTAGATTTTTTTTATATATAAATCGTAATAGCTAGAGCGAACTAGCTAATTTTTTTTAATAATTTGAGTGGCTAAATTTTTTTTTCTAGAAAAGTTAAAACAACTTATAATTTATAGTGGAGAGGGTACCGATTTTTAATCAATCTAAACAAGGTCATATATAGTAGACTAAGCTCAGAACATATCTCTATGGACCCCTACATGATCTATTGCAATGTAGCACCATCTCAAAACATATCATCACCATTGATAACTACCACTCATCCATCCGCATACTGACAAAGTTTAGACTATTTGCTTATTATTGTGTGTAATACAACTGGTACTAACAAATCACATCTAAGGGAACATGTTCTTCAATTATTCACTGAGGGTTTTTTTCTCCTTTCATTTCATCACCTGATACACATATAAAGGTATTTCTTTCAACTAGTCATGGAAATGAAGAGTCCTAAAAGTTAAACAACTAGTAGATGGAAGGAATATGTAGTGCAAGCATCTCCATTATACATAATTTGTGCTCATCGATAGCATCCTTCCTCCCTGCAATATATTATATATATGCACAGCACAGGAAAAAAGGGAACAGGGTACAAGGGACCTACTTTCTAATCATTATTATCAGGATGCAATGCAATTGCAATGCATGGGGGCCGCCGGGCACACCACCGTGGTCCACTGCAAAATGCAAATAGCAAAAAGATTGGAGTTGGACGTGCACCACCACCCACTACAGCTACTGATAGATGTTGCGTGTCCACCTGGCCAACCACCATCCATTCCAATGCTTGCTCCTTGTGCTTGTGCCCTGCGCTTTCCATGGATCCCGATCCTTCCTTTCACTCGTCAAATTAAAATGACACCATGCATTTTTTTTCCTGTTGCTTTCATCTCCACAATTATTCTGTTCTCTGAATTGGTATAGTTAAATAATGCTATTCTACAATAATGACTATTAGCTTGTTGGTGAACAAAGTTGTATTAATTATTACTGCCACGCAACAAATAAACTTTGCCTATTATGTTGTAGTAAGATTAAAGGTACTATATAACTAGATAGATATAGAGATAACCATGCATTCATTTTTAATTTTTTAATACTTTCTCTGTTCCTTTGGTGACACACAAAGGCACCATATTATATGTGTATAAATATCGTGCACACGCACTTACTTACATATATACACATACACGTCAACAGAAAGAAGAAGAAAAGATCTTTTACAACCTGACGAATCTATCACGGCCATTTCAATCCCTTTTGGTCAAAATCCATCGATCGCACAAAGATAAAGACGATAGATGGCTTCATAAATCATAAAACAAAAACTCAATATGAATGGATCGAGAGAGAAAAATGGCCAACTTCCAGCACGTACACCACAAACATCACACTCATAGCTTTACAATCCAAAAGCTGTCAAAAGTGACATCTAGGCCCCACACCACCACAATAATTCAAGTGCTTCAAATTATTCTCGCATACTCTTCCAAATTAGCATTGAAATATTGGATTATATTAGTAAAAATATCCATGTTTTGTCCTAATTATAGACACTGTAGACTAATGCTCATTGTTGATTATTAAGATAAAAATATGGACTATACATTCTTATTCTTTTATTCTTGGGGACACAATTACTTCCAGGTTAATTATTGTATGTTGTTGCATGTCAATGTTAATTAGAGTAATGTGAGGAGTCGAACAATTTAAAATTTGAAATAAATACTATACACTCATGGCAGCACTAATATGTACCAATACTCCGATAGTTTAGGCAAAAATTAAAGCTAATTTTCACTTATGATGCATGAAAAATTGCTTCCCAATAGCATAAAAAATTACGAAACCCTTCCTTCACATCAACCTTTAATCCATCTTAAATTTTACACGTATTAAAGTAGTTACAAAGAATGTCAAAGTTCCCTTAAATTCACCTCTTAGGTAAAACTAACATGCATGTTGTTGGAACTTGGAACTTGTAAGCATGCATTTTTGTGTTTGAAAACAAATCATTGGAAACTTCTTTTGCTAGAGAGCTATCATAGATAACCACTTTTTGTCTCTTTGTAACCTATGTACCATAACACTACTTTTAGTCATATATATACGCATTTAGTATGCAATTGCTCATCATTACACTGTAGGTGGTCCACGAGGGGTGTGTGGTGCGTGGAGTGGTGGGTCACCAGACACCTGTGCATTATTGGCCACAATTAAGGTGGGACAGTACTTGCTCCCTTGTGGAGTTGATGATACAGTATTTTTTAAACTAAACGTGTTTAATCCATCGAAATTTATTTACAACTAATTAAAATCTTATTGAATACAGTTTTTCAAAGCAACCCCGGCCCCGCCGCTTCACTCCTCAACTTAAGTTTGGTACACGCTAGGCACATTTAATTTGACAAAATTACGGTGTTTTCTAATAAAAATATCAAACTGGTAATTAATTTTGGTATCTTGAAAAAATCAGCTAAGCCTAAAGCCTTTACAAAAAAAAAAAATAGCAACATGAAAAGCACCGAGACAGTAGTCAAATTGGCCTCACTTGGATGGACTACGTACTAGCTCGTGGTTGGATGGACTACGTACTAGCTCGTCGACGAAGAGGATCGGAGGCCAAATTAAGCACGGACCACTGAAACTAAGATAGCAAAGGCACTGACCATGGCTACTAATTGACTTACCTCGAGCTAGGGAGATTTTTAGGGCTCGTAGAATCGGTTCAGTTTTTCGTTAGAGTCGAATGGAATGAAGGACTCTAAACATGCACGAGAATAATGTTGCTGGATTCGGAGCGAAAACGACGTTCTGAGAGTTTTCTTTGGCCAGGGTCAAAAATGTTCACAGGAATTCACGAAGCCAACACCTTTTTGCCTGTCCTTTTGTTTTGCTGCATGTTCATCCGCAGGGCACTTGGCTCGGGATTGGAAATTATATAGCTGACGCGTTCCTTTGTTTTGCTAAAAAATTACATAACTTCGGCTAGTCTACCATTCGGCTAATAGCTAAATAATAAGATTGCATTTGCCACCAGTAGCATTCACTCTGACGTGATTATAAATGTTTTTATTTTGCTATCACTCATCACATGCCAAGGGCATTTTAGTCTATTCCACCATATTATTTCCATCCATGCCCTTGGAGAACAGCTTAAACATCGAAATGACGCTAGTACCTACTCCCTCCGTTATATGGAGACTATCGTTTTGGACTTAATTTGGACTACTGTGTTTGACCATTTATTTTATTTAATTTTTTTATAAATCAAAAAACAAATAAATTATTACTAAAATATCTTTAATGATAAAGTAAGATATAATAAAATAAATAATATTTATATAAATAATTTGAATAAGACGAATGGTCAAACAAGATGGCACAGAGTCTAAGAAAACACTTTCAATGGGACGGAGGGAGTATATATACTTGCCACCAGTTATTAATCGATATTTGTGTTGTGTTAGTCATCATATCACTACTTTTCTCTGAAGGTGACTTGTGGTCTGCATGGTTTGTTGCTGGTCTGGACATCTAATTATTTGTCCTGCCTGCCTAGCCAGCCCGTCTCTTTTCTCCAAAAGAAATATTTTTAAGGACACCACCTCCATCTCCACATCGTCCATCAATTTGTTGATTCATTCTTACCGGTATAAATGTAGCCGGAAGGGAATTTCTTTGGTTTTAACCACACACACGCATGAGCTATAATCTCTCCAACAATTTAAAGACAATACTATGGAGCAACGTACGTGCGAATGTGCCTTTCGGCTGCAGAAAATGTGGTAACAGCAGCAGAAAGATCGCCTTTTTGTGCGAGTTGATGGATGTGCCATGGATTATCTTTGAGGCGCACAAATGCCGGCCTGACTAGCAAACACCTCCTTTCTAAGCAAAAGCAAAAGCAGAAGCAAAGCCTGCTTTTTTCGCCTAGTGATATCTTTTGAGCGCGCACACGTCAAAGGGACATATGCTTTCTCACTACTCGTACGCGTAGCTATTAGCCCGAATCCTTTCCTCTGTGTCTAGGTAGTGCGATCTATCTAATTAAATCGTGTGGACTTTGACTCACTGTTTTTTTTATATATATACTCGTCAATTTTTAGTCACAAATACATACTGTAGATATGTACACATAGTGACATAGGGCATCGTGCAATTGGCTAGAGGTACAGACCACACTCCACTATTTGGAGGCTTGGTTAATGTGCGATCAAATCATTGCTCATGAATGTAATTTGTTTTCTCATGAATGAGGTTTGTTTTCTTATTAATTAATAGAGTTCTCTTTTTTCTCCCCAAAAAAGAGAATAATTTTTTTCATATAAAGAAATCTCTACCTAATACTTATTGTGAAAATTTCAGTCCGCCAAAGCAAATCCGTCCGCAACTTTTTTTAGGCCGCGGCTCATGTCCCATGTCCGTGCGTCATTGGAAGTAAGGAGAGAGAAAATAAAAAATATAGGGTTCCAGGTGTAAAAATACAATAGAGAGAAAAGGTGGAATGATCTTAATTTGAAAGACTCGAGGATTCTTGATGTAAAAATTTAGTCCAATGTTGTTGAGCTCGAACCTACCGCATGACCCTTTTTTTGCTACTAGACTGACCCAAGCCACGAATTAGCTCTTTTTCTTTTAAAAAAACAACAAACTTTACATAGAAAATTATGGGATAGATAGAAAATATAGCAATTAAATATTATAAATTTAACATGTTTAACAAGAGGTTGATGTTTATTTTCAAAATAATTTATTTATTTCATAACTGAGAATAATTTTATTGCTTACTTCGGCTCTAGCTAACTCAATATTTTCTTATTGATGGTTAAAATACAGACCAATCCATAAGAATTATTGATTTAGGACTGGGCCAAACTGCGAATTGGCTTTCTCTTTTGTTTGTTTTTCTTTTTTTTAAAAAAAACTTATAATTTACATTAAAATTATTAGGTGGATAGAAATTTTAAGAATTAAATACTGGGTTAGATCAAACATGTTTAACAAGATGTTGATGTTTATCTTTAAAAGAATTTATTTATTTCATAAATGAGAATAAAGGTCTTAGAATGTTTAATTATTTATTTGTTATAAAAACATGTTCAATTGCTTACTGAACTAAGACATATTAATGTTTTTTCTTCCGTTGCAACGCACGGGTATATTTGCTAGTTAAAGATATAAGCCCTTCCCTAGCTAGATCCTTTGTACTACCAAATCTTTCCTTCATTTTTCTCTAGAACACGACTTCACGTGTATACTTCATTAAGAAGCCAAATCTTTCCGTGTCATATAACAAAAAATGTAAGTACTAACACATGCAGATGCCTGCTTCTCCGACAAGTATACCGGCCATGTAGTGGATTATTAGCATGGACAGATGTAAGAAATTATTTGTAGGTATAATATACTTGTAAGTCCTTTCATGGATGAATGAATGCAACAACCAACCTTTGTCAAGTCAACCTCTACCTACCTTTGCATGCATGCATATATACACAAGAGAGCAACTGAGCAAGTGAGGGTGTAGGTGTAGGGCGGCAGTGCGCCCAGTAGCTTGGTACAAGGTACAGTAGCTAGTTGCTGTTTTCGGTCTAGACTAGATGCAAGATGCCTCTTATTTCTCATCTACCCTGGCTGGCGGATTCATTCATTCATTTTACACACATCTTAGTTTGCTCCTCGATCATAAGCCCTACAATTGCAGATCTTTTGCATTGGGACGAAGGAAGTACGTTTCCTTGTAACATTTTCTTTTTACAAATATCCACCACCACTTTCAAGTTTTTACGGACACAGTGGAAAGAGAAGAGCTATCTAAAACGGAAAAGGAATATGGTGACCGTATAAGTAAGAATAATATGAGTGGAGAGAATAATGATCTTTCGGAATGGTTGACCACCACAGCAGTCACTATATACAATACAATACAATACAATACAATTATTACAGGCAACAATGCAAGCAGGATCGGAGATGAGCACCTGCCTGCCACGTGCATCAAAAGAATCGAATCATGATGATGATGATATTGTGCATATATAATTAATATGGGAGAAAATGAAAGGATAATTGGTGTTGCACAAGGCCCAAGGCCCTCCCTCGATCAGAAGACGAACGTGACCAAAAAGGCCCAATGCCCGCTTGTGGGTTTGAGACTGACAGAAGCTAATTTGGGCCAAATCTCCCAATAACCCACACAGCTTCTTCGATCGAGCGTGCCTGCCTGCCTTCTTGTTCGTCTTCCTCCGTCCACTCGACGCACGCAGAGAAGAGAACCCCGCCGCCGCGCGTTGCGTTGGTGACTAGGGGCCAGGGCTCCTTCGCTGCCGACGAGGTTATCTACGGCGGCGCGCCACTGCTTCGCTCCAAGACCCGATTCCACTCCGCTGCCCGCCCGCCTGACCTGGAGGAGCAAGGCCTGCTTCCTTGCCAACATGGCGTCGCCGGAAGACCCCGTGCTCGCCGCTTGCAGGGTACGGACTCCCTCCCGTCTCCTTCCGCACTTGTCGAGCTACCTAGAGCCCTCCATCGACTTGATTCGTTCCCTCTCATACCCTAGTGCCACTCGCTTGCTCATTTCCGTACACCACTCCAAAATTCGGTTCCCTCATCACTGTTTTGCCCAGAACCTAGTTAATGTATGTACTAGCTGCTTAGTGTCCGCCAAACTGTGCCATTTTCCTAGATTTTTTTTTTCTGTTTGTTTGTTTGTTTAGTCCTAACTAATCAACTGCTGTTATGTAGCTACCTCCAAATCGATTGCTGGTCGGATGGGATTTGGTTGAATCCGATACGTTGCTATTTCTTGATCCTGAGATAATGTGCCATGCTGACATTCGCTCTACTAATGCTTCATTGTAGCACAACATGAGCCACTTCAGAGTAAAAGAGCTCAAGGATGTCCTGGATCAGCTTGGACTTTCAAAGCAAGGAAAGAAGCAGGTTTGCCCACTGCAAAGCCCCTCTACATACTCTATTCACAATCAACATCCATTTGGCCACTACTCCCTGTTATTGTGTTAAAAACGACGGAATGACATCGGTTTCTTAAGGCCACTATCTTTAATAGCTTAAGCATATGCTGAAATTCAACAACGCAATCATCTTTCCTGTGGGATTTTGATATTATTGCTTATTGTGACCCAGGTTGTCTTTGTGTTTCTGGTTTGCTTTGCAGGATCTAGTGGACAGAGTTATGGCAGTATTGCAAGATCAAGGTGCATTCCATTCTTTGTCCCCAAAACTTCTTGTTTTGCTTTACTATTTTTCCAGCTTGATAAATAATTTCAGCTTTATTATTTTAGCCTCAGAAACAAATGGTTTATCAAAGGCAAAAATGGCGGCGAAAATAGTGGAGGACACTTTTAAGTGAGTCCATAATTTTTTTTTTCTTCATATTGACTTGTTGTCTGTACTACTATAGATTGCTTGATTTGCTCTAATGAAACCTTGGTGAACTACACTTTTTTGCTTCCTGTTTCAAGAAAAATGCAAGAGCCTGCAAATACTGTTGCAGCCTCAAAGAGCCCAGGACACAGTGTTAAGCCTAAAAAGAAACCAGGTGATTCTGCTCAGTCAATTAAGGTTCGTTGCCCTTGTGGTGACTCCAAGCCAAATAATTCCATGATTAAGGTAAAATTCTCATGATAAATTTGCCTTTCTAAGTCTTCTACAATATTTGATGTCCTTCAGCCAACCCATAAAGGTTTCAGATATTTGTTGTTGGTCCATTCAGAATCACCAAAGCATCTCACTGTTTATATTCTGAAACTTTAAAGCAGTTTGATGGTCTAGCTCACTCTCAGTCTTTCACTTTTGTACCGGAAGCCTAGCTTTTACTATGAAGTCTAGCATTACTTGCTTTGTTCGGAGACTTTTGTAGCTCTTGTTCTTGATGAGATGTGCTACACTACACTACATATTTCTGTTTCATTGATCATTTGTTTGCTCCTTGTAGTGTATTGATCCACAATGCAACATATGGCAACATGTTGGCTGTGTTATCATACCCGATGCTGAGAAGTCTGCGGGCAATATTTCTCCTGAATTGCCTTCCAGCTTTTATTGTGAAGTGTGCCGACTTAGCAGGGCTGATCCGTAAGTTGTTTCCAACTTCAATATTGTCCTGAACTCAAAGAGGCCATGTGATTAACCGCTTTTAATTTGCAACCTTATGCCATTTGTCTGTGCTGGTTATTCTGTGGCATCAATCACTTACGAAAATCTCCTTGCCTAAATTTAAAATCTGAGAAATCTGTATCCTTTGCAACGTTCTTCTTCGACCTTTTTGTGTGCTTCCTTGTTCTACTTGTTTAGGTAACAAGCATTATTTTCTTAGTCCTAATATTAGGTGACCTATTATTTCTGACATAGTTTCCTACTGTAACATGCAGTTTTTGGGTCACCATGAACCATCTGTTACTCCCTGTCTTAATAGGACCCTCTACCATAGCAGCAGACGGGTGAGCTATCCATTCTTTCATCACAACAAAGCACACTTATTGATGTTTTTGGATGGTACAAATCAGTTCTGTCTTGTGTCCTCTGAATTATCTGTTGAAACCTTTTTGATCGTTAACATGCTAGACCCCCATCTTGTCTAATTTTCCAATAAGTAAAATAACTCCCTTTGATACAGCATGAAAAAGGTATTGTATCATGATTGGGCATTTTTGCTATAATTGCAACTTAATTCTTTTAAGAATTTTAGAAAATGGATATCCATATCGAGTCATCATCAGACCTTATCTGTTAATCATTTGCTTTATTTTCTGTTTGTATGATGACAATATTCTTTGCTCTGGGCACCCTTTCCCCAACAAGCCTTACATGTGTTGCTTTAGAGCATCTCCAGCAGCTCACCATTCACCCCCAATAGGATGGTATTGGTGATCACCAATACTGTTTTTTCAGACTATTGGGGAAGATGCTTCAGCAGATCATCTCCCCCAATATATGGGACCCACATACCATTACAATTTTTCCCTTTCATTTTGCCCTCGCGCCATCTTCCCCCATGCATAGAGGCGCTCGTGCGGTAGAACTCCTTCCTGCTCGCATGTAGAGTCGATCACCGCCGCGGTGAGCCACGGGTCTGGCCCTGGCCACCACGCCACCTGGCCACACCCCCAGCCGGATTTCTCGAGCGCCATGGCTACGCAGAGAGAACTGAAGAAGTGGCAGCTATTGTGGGCCCCACTGTATTGGGGGAGATCCAAATCCCCCTTTATTCGAGGGAAGAAGAGGAGTTTATTGCTAACCACCAAAAAAAGGGGCCATATTGGGGAGCTGGGAGCAACAAATCAACCACATCTCCCCCAATATGGCAGTTTTATGTGGATGAGGGATGAGATTGGGCAACTGCTGGAGATGCTCTTACAGTCTTACATCTGTTAAATGCATGAATACATATGAAAGATGTGAGCTTTACTTTTGTTTGCTGGATGACATAAAATGAACAACCTCCTCCATTATGTGTTGCTGCTGTAGCTTACATGATTTGTGCAGTCATCTTTACTCTTTATGTTATTTATAGGAAGAAATGTGAGATAATTGTACTTTGGATAACAATGTTGATATATGAGTCCTGAGCAACAAAATGGTTGAACAAATTGCTTTATTTTGTTATAAAATTTAAATAGGAATACGCATAGCCTTTTGTGATTCTTGCTTATGTCCAGGTCATATACTGTACAGTATACTGCAAAAAGCTTTCAGCTTTCAAGAGCTAATAGAGAAATGCTACAGCAAGAGCAAGCTGAATGCGATATTCAGGTTAATTCCACCTCTTTTTTCTTTTCATTCTCCTTGGACTATTACGTTTGTTTAGGATCATCATGGAGTAATCACCATTACCTGCAGGCATTGATTTCATACCTTGCGTTTCATGTGCAGCCACTATGTTCAACCTATACGTACAGTTATTTACTTAGACTTCGAATTGATTTCTTTTCTTATGCAGGTTTGGTGTATCCTTCTAAGTGACAAAGTGCCTTTTAGGATGCACTGGCCTTTACACTCTGACATGCAAGTTAATGGTATATGCAGTGGCTTATTATGTATAGTGAGTCATATTTTCTAATTGGATTTTGGACTTTTGGTACATGTTTATTGAGTTAAAAAACCTAGTTAAGTGCCACCTGTTTGATTTTTCACAATGTGTACAAGGAAAGAATGGAAGATACTCTTTTTATTTTCTGTTCTTCTTTATGAGTTGATATGTTGTGTAAATTGTTGAATACTTGTATAACACCTGATTGGTTTTATTATGTTGCCACTACTTGGACGTTTGAGTCTGAACCTACGCTTCTGGCAGCTGTGTTGCTTTGTTGGATGCAAGTGCTATTTTCTGTATAACAAAAGGAAAACGCAGAACCAAACACCCCAGTCTGAATCAGATTAAGTCATAACAGCTGATTCATCTTTTGTTGCACAGTCAGTGATGCTTTTCTTCTTTTCTTGGGGTGCTTATTATGGGTTGATTTGTATATGCACCTCATTCTACAGTTTATGACTTGTGCTTGTACTTATACCTGCAGTTTAGCAAAATTAGTATTTCACATCCTTCTAGCTGCAGTTATGATATAGGCTCAGGTAGCTATTCTGATATTCAATTATACTATATCTGAACTATTCCTGTTGGTAATTCTTACTTTGTCAGGTATTTATGTTAGGGTGGTTAACAGGCCACCCCATCAAAAGTTAGGGGCCAATGGTAGAGACGATGGTCCACTAGTAAGTCTTTTTTTGTTTTGAAGCTTGCTATTCTGTTTTTTTTTTTTTTGTTTTGAAGCTTGCTATTCTGTTTATTTTTTGCTTAGCCACTGGATGTTTGTTTACATATCTTCCTGCATTCATCAGCTACAGTTTTCTATTGTATATATTGTATCTCCTTTTGACCCTGAACATTTCTATGTTCCCAGTTAACAGATTACCTGAAAGAGGGACTTAACAAGATTTCTCTATCGAGAGATGACTCTCGCACTTTCTGTTTGGGTATCAGAATTGCCAAGAGGAGATCTCTAGAACAGGTGGGATTTTTAGTATATAGTCCATTGTTAAGCACTACACTCTCAAGATTCAAGACACACATATTTTACTGGACAAGGATATGTGAATCAGCCTTGCTTCATGTGCGCCTTTTAAGAAAGTGGATAGGAATCAGCAAACACTTTCAGATGGCTTTTATTGTTCTTAGGCATGTCCAGTGCTTTTTAATATATATTAGAAGTTTTACCCTCCTCTATCTACCACAAATAGTGAGATGCTTTTCTTTCTGTTCTTTTTTTATTCTTACCATGTTTGGAGTCTTGGACTTTTGATTATCTTCCAAGTGAATTCCATTGTAAGGCCTTGCCACCTTGGGAGGATAGCAGTTTTAAAAGCCCAGAAAGATTCTATGTGGAACTTGTACGTTTGGTTTTATAGCAAAATTTCAATTCCCTGTTACCCTATGTTAGGATCCGCGTTTTGTAGTGAAAAAACTAACCAGAGAATGATCACCCAGCCATGCACCCCCAAAAAAAGCAGGAAAAGACTATAAACTGGCTGGTTGTATTACTACTACAATACTACTGCCACAAGCTGGTACCTAGAAAAGTGATGAACACCTGAATCTTGAATCCTGTTTCATTTTTATTATTTCTAGTTTTTGAAACTTTGGTTGTGGGCAGGTCCTAAATTTGGTGCCAAAGGAACAAGATGGTGAAAATTTTGATGATGCCCTTGCTCGTGTGCGTCGCTGTGTTGGTGGTGGAGCTGAGGCAAATAATGCAGACAGTGATAGTGATATCGAAGTTGTGGCTGATTCTGTCTCCGTGAATCTTCGGTGCCCTGTAAGTAGTCGGGCTATTACTGTGGATGCTTTAGATCCTTAATGGGCTGCTTATAAAAATGGCCAGTTGCTCTGATATGTCTATTAAACCTGAGAAAAATGAAAGCGAGATTGATGGAATTAGTAGGTATGGGAGGACGTGATACATGTTCATATAGGCAAGGATAACTAGGGTTGGCTTATATAGAATCTGAATCAATCACCAATATCATTGCCTGTTTCGACTCAAACCTGCGCTGGACTCAGGGTCCGCAGCAGCACAAGCCTTTGTATACTGGGCTCTAGGCTCATCTGCCTGTCTAGCACATTGTAGTATTGTTCAAGCCAAAATTTTGTTCAGTTGTTAGTATTTTCCACCAGAAGTTATTCTCTATGCTGCAGCTGTGAGCTGATTCTTTAGGCTGAGTCATTTGATCACCAGATATGTTATATTTTTGTTAACGCACACGGTTTTTTGGTGACCACCATCTTTGGAAACTTTTTTTTATGGTAGGCCCTGTGTGGAAATAGTGCTTCTCAGCTTCTCTGTAAAAAAGCGCTTCTCTTCACAAATGTAAAACTTTTCAGGGCGGCGCTTCTCCATCACTTCTTTTGTTACATGTAAAAGCCCGATTCTCCTTACCATGGTTCACGAGCAGCTTGTAGAAAAAGTGCACCTGCTTTTTTCACCATCCCCTGCCCCCTGGCCCCTGCTATGCATCCACTTCCTTTAGGCCGCCTCGCTCCTTCCTCTCTGCGCCTCCCCTCCACCACATCTGCACATTGCCACGCCTCCAGTGTTGAGGTTCAACCAGCGGCTCAGAGGCGCGTCCCAGCCATAAAATGGTGCAATGGCCTGAAGGGGGCACCTTGGAACTCTGGCTGCTGTTGTCCAGGTGCAGGAGCTGGTGCCTGGGGCTGAAGCTTGGTTTGGAGGGAGGAGAAGTTGAGAGGAGATTGTGCTCAAGTTGTGGGCTGGTGGTTGTGGCGTCGATCTGCACATTAGGAAGAAGAAAGGAGCAAATATTTTGGATGGATAGAGCTTGTGTGGACTGGGAGAGGACTTGGACTTGATTTGGTTGCAGATCACCCTAGTTCTTTGCCTATCTGGGTGAGAAAGAGACGAAGTGGTGGAGGAGTTGCTGCTTGAAGTGACGGAAAAGAAACGGAGATGCAGAGGTTGGTGTTGAGCTGGATTGATCGATGGAGAACAAAGAGCAGAGGTGAATTCCAGGTGGATGGTGACAGCAGTTCTGGAGCAGATTAAGACACTTGTTTTGTGAGTGGCTCTTCCGCCCATGGTGGACGGTTGGACACATTACTTGCTAGCATGAAGAAGCTGAGCTGAGGCATGCCTGTTCGCTGCTGGCCACCATACTGTGTCAGGGCATCTGTGCACAGCGGAGGCCAAGGTTGAGTGAGAGGGACGGACAAGAGCGGTAATGAGGATGAACTTTCCCCTTCTACTGAATTCAATATCTGGGTCCATAGGAGAATATCAGTGAAAAGGTTGCCAAACATCTAGTTTCACCATAGCAGTTGGTTCTCATAGCTTTTTCCATAAACCAACTTGTGCACGAGTTTATGCTTGTGCCAAACAGGGCCATAGTTTTCTTTGCATTCCTTCACAGAAAGTCACCCATTTTTTTCTTCTTTTAATCGGTTTTTTAATCTTGTGACAGATGACTGCTTCAAGGATCCAGATTGCTGCTAGGTTCAAACCCTGTGCTCACATGGGTTGTTTTGATTTACAAGCTTTTATTGAAATAAACCAACGTTCCCGGAAGGTTTGACTATTTGGACTCAATACAACTTTATCTCATCTTCTTGACCATATTGATTGAATCTTTCATCTTTATCTAAATCAAAAACTTGGTTTCCTTGCTTGCAGTGGCAGTGTCCAATTTGCCTGACGAATTACTCTCTAGAGAACATAATAATTGATCCTTACTTCAATCGGATCACTTCTTTGGTGAGTTTATAGTGGCGATGAAATAATGTTTTCAACTTTTCATGTCTACATTTTCTGGTGTGTATCGTTGCTGATTTGTTGCTTATTGGTGATACAGATCAAAAGCTGCGGAGATGATACTTCTGAAATTGATGTCAAGCCTGATGGTTCCTGGAGAGTTAAGGGCAGAGCTGAACTGAAGGACCTTGTACAGTGGCATCAACCAGATGGTACTCTCTCTGTGGCCACAGATACAGCAGCCAAACCTGAAATTTGCATTGTGAAGCATGAGGTTAAAGAAGAGCCGCTGTCTGAAGAGGTGGGATGTCTTAAGTTAGGACTTAGGAAAAAAAGGAACGGCCAGTGGGAAATTAGCAAGATAGGGGATGCTGATCTGGTGCCGTCTTCTGGTAATGACCATTCAAGATGCAATGAAAACAAAAACTGCGTTGACCTCACTCAAGCAATATTGGTGATACAAACATTGCAAATGAAGGTTCTAATTTAGAGCCAGCAACAAATGGTGATCCTAAGACCCATGTCCATGATCTGGATTCTTCATCCTCAGACGAAAATGGTCCTCCAGCATCAGCAGGGCAGGATATAATAGTTTTGAGTGACTCAGATGATGATGATGATGTCATGGTGCTGTCTCCTGGTGCTGCGAACTTTGGCTCGACACCTTCACTCAACACACCCAAAACTTTAGGAGTGTGTAGCGAACAAACTGGTGGATGCCCAAAGGAAAGCTCATTTGTTGCATTAAGAGAAGGTTTTGATGACCTGGGATTGTCCTTATCGGAATGTCCTGGGAGTCCCCAAGATGATCCCACTTCCCAGATACTTGAGACCAGTACAAAGACGACAGATAATTCAGGTGAAGTGGAAAACTACCCTGCCAATGATCAATGTAAGCAAGGGCCGGTTTCTGGGGCTG